>AWYD02004475.1:0-31114 GCA_000504365.2 Pseudocercospora pini-densiflorae CBS 125139 | reverse complement strand
ATAGGCTATTTCTAGCTTCTAGTATACTATATAGCTCTTACTATTAGATTACGCTTCTTTACGATCTACTTAGCTTGTTTATAAGTCTATTCTATCCGATTAGTAAGCGTACGCTAAATGCTCGAAGGATATAGTTCTATACTAAATTAGTTATATAATACTATATATATCTCTTCTAAATACAAGTCTAGCTAGTTAGATAAGTACTTAAGTAACTAGTCGTCTATTTCCTTCGTTATCTTCCTTATATAGCGCTTAACTTTCTTCTTTTTCTTCTTACCTAGTTTAGATAATACTAGCGGATCTAGATCTAGTATATATATCTTACTAAATAGATTATAATACTTCTACTATTAATATATCGTCGTAGTACTAGTACTAGTCTTTAAGATAATAGTTAGAACGTTAAGATCGTCCTTAAAATATAGTACTATAAGCCTAGTAGTCTTAGAAGATAGGTAGCCTAGTATTATAGTATAGAATATAAGGAAGGCGTAGAATAACTAGAATAATACCTTAGATTATATATTTAATAGCTATACTATCGATATACTTAGTAATTTAGTATTAGGATAAGAATATATAGAAAGAGGACGATTTAGCTAAATTACTAGTAAAATCTTAGTAGGGCTTCTCCGGTCTTGGCATTCTCAACCCAAACGCAAATGATAGTAATCTCCGCTTGGCACAGTTTAGAGCTGATGTTGCCGAGACAGGATAGGAAATAAATGTCAGTGCACAGTCGGAAGTCCAACAAACCCATGTATGGCGATGTCACTGCTCCGGAGATAGTCATCGTGGGCATTGCGAGTTGACAAATGCTCACAGAAATGACAGCTAAATGACAGATTGCGGCGAGAGAGGAATGTGCCTTTTTGCAAGGTCTTACTTTCCAATCAAGGCCGGCCCACGCACGTGGTGAATGGTGTTGTATGCCATGTTCAAGAGGATGTCACGTATCGCGTGCGAAGCATGCTCATGGTACAGAATAACTTTGAGCAGCTGTCACATCCACAGCTCGCATACGATCTTGTCGACCTCCACGTTTTCGCGACAGCAGTCCTTCACAGCATCGCTCTCTTCCTATCGCGTGTAGATAGTCGGTGGCGCAGGGCGAGACTCCAAAACGTCGAAATATGAGTGCGACCCACCCAAAGGGAGGAGCTGGAGAGTGGTGTTGCGGCTAGCAGGAGCAAGCTGCGGAGTACGTTTCGGAGGGCCGTGGAGCTGAGCATGGTGTGCTATTGGAAGACTGTGACATATGCGAAAGAGACCGGACAATGTAAATAGAGACGAAAGGTGTCGAATGAGGATGGGATTGCGAGTTGAGTATTGGATCTCTGTCCAAGCGTTCTGCCAAGAAAACTCAATCGCGTCTGGGAGCGCGTCTCATCCAGCTCTTACTCTTCCATCTACATTCTTCCGGCCGTAGTCTCAAGTGGAGCGAATCAACAATGCGCCTCTTGCCTTTTCGCGTCCTCGTGCCTTCTCTACATCTCTCGTTCTTGGTCGTCGTTGCGATGCAAAAGTCATGAGCTCATCAAGCATGAGAAGGGACTACTGGTGGGTCTTGAACTATTCTGTCGAGAAATAAAGCCATGCTTCGTCCTCAATACATGTACCCGACTTCTAGAGTCTTTCTCGTACTGCAAGACCGTCTTCCAAGCGAACGAAAGACATTCGGAGATTTCCTCACAAAGTCCAAATGGCCTCTCTAGCTCAAACCATCGCCTGGTTTCGAGACGCCATTCTCGGTGTTCTGTTCTGCTTCATCGGACCTTTCCTGCCAAAATTGGAGCCACAGGGCAAAGACCTTGCTGGAAAGACTGCGATTGTTACAGGAGCCAACTCTGGAGTCGGCTATGGACTTGCCTTGCAGCTAGCAGAAATGGGCGCCACCGTCTATCTTGCCTGCAGGAATAAGAGCAAGGCAGAGCAGGCCAAGAAGGACATGATGAAAGACTGTCCTGGCGCACGAATCACGACATTATCTCTGGATACCTCCTCCTTCAAATCTGTCAGGAGCTTTGCTCAAGATTGGAAGCACGGCCCGATCGATATTCTGGCGCACAACGCAGGCATATCAGTCGTGCCGAAAGATCAGGACTTCTCTGAGGACGGCTTTGAGTACATGTATCAGGTCAACTTTCTCTCATCGTTCCTCTTGACTCACCTTTTGGAAGAGCATTTGTCGGAAGATGCCAGAGTGATCTTCACGTCCAGTCTCGGAAGTTATGCGGGACGTCTGGGTAATGGATTTGCTTTAAGCAAGACGCAAATGCAGGTACGTACCACTCTTGTCTTTGAAGGGAAAGCACAGTCTTCGAGACTCAGTCAACTTTTGCCACTTCTACACGAAGGAAATGTATTCACGCCGAACTCGATGCTTACTGACACTGGACTGGACACAGATCGAGCCAGGCTTCCACTCGGCACCTTACAAAGCGGGCAATTCTACTCGTTACGGTCAAAACAAACTCATGCAAGCAGCATTTGCGAAGGCTTTGCAAGCTCATTTCAAGACTCAGCATGGGAACAAACGCTTAGCATTCTCGTTCGAACCTGGCCTTGTGCAAAGCAACATCCTCTCCACACTCTCTCAAGCAGCTTTCGATCCGGCATTTTGGGTGTTGAGCCATCTCCAACGGGCTGTGGGACTTGATATTCGTCAAGGTTCGGCTACAGGAGTAGATCTTGCGACCAGCGATGCAGCATCTGTTGTTCAGAACGCAGGACGATACTTCGATCGAATGCAGGTCCGGACTCATGCTGTCGATTCTTATGGTCGAGAGAAGTTGGACCGACTCTGGATCCGGTGGTCTGAGGATTGTGGCATTCATTGGGTTGACTAGATGGAGGAAAACATAGGCGAGCCAGGTCCGGGTTATGGTGAGCTCGCGGTCTCACGGCTTTGATTCAACACAATCAAGAGTATCATCACGCCACATCGATGTATCAGAACTCCACATGTCAATCGACGCCGAGGAACATTCAAGCCACCTCGTGTTATCTGGACAGGCTGTGAGCTCATTTTGCCTGGAGAATGTCATCGTCAACAGCATCATGAGCGGTCATATATTGGCTGGATTTCTGCTTTGTCATCAACCAGTCCCCTTGCCGGGGTAGCTCAATCGGTAGAGCGTGTGGCTCTTAGCATTCCAATGCGAAACCTCAAGGTCGTGGGTTCGAGCCCCACCTTCGGCTATTCCTAGTCAAAAGCATTGAAGCTGTTCTTTTTGTCGTTTTTGTGACGTGTGGTTCGTGTTGGCATCAAGCCTGAATCGCCAAAAAGTTTTGCTGAAATTAAGCCTGTGTTGTGTAGCTATCAAGGCAGCTCTTATTACCAGCAGTTATTGAATGACCTCCTTGCATGTCTTCAATCATAAAAAGCCTAAGTTCTGTTGTATCTCGTTGATGGTAATTCCATATTCATGTATGTGGCGGCTGTAGCGGAAGCAGAATTTTGTGCGGCCAAAAGCGGCTAGCGTTTTTCTGTCGGCCACTCACCGACCGTGTTTGTGCGGCTATTGCGGGAAGCCTCCAGCCTACTTGAACTTCACACAGTCTTTCGATGAGGGACCACAAAATTGAATGGCTTGAACAGTTGGCCGTAGCGCGGCGTAAGACGCGAGTACTGAAGGCTCTTCTTAGGACCCTGAAGCGCATCTGTCCCTCGTCGTGCTAGTGAGCATGTCTTTACATGAAATGCTTAGCAGTGCTTCGCTGTACAAAGTGTGCCGCCGGAATACTCTTGACATTGAAGTCTCGGCTGGCAGTGCGTCTCTTTGAAGTCGGATTGCATCTCTCTGGCTGCTTCCAGCACTCGATGCTGCGCTCCTTGATCCGGCGCCAAAGCTGCTCCGCCAATGTCCTCACTCACCACGACCATGCTGGTTCTCTAGTGCTTTCAAGATGGCGGGGTTCCTGAGCATCATCAGATGCGATATCAGAACCGCGTTGTGCAGACAAGTCTGATTGCCTGTGGTGCCGCGTTGCTCGCATGGTTGCCTTCAGCTCATGGACCAGATTTTGTAATCGACAGGATCTTTATGGGGACTGCCTTGGCATAGAAGAGTGATGTCTGTTGATGTATAGGTTTCGGTTCGAAGTTGATCTCGCTCACATCAAACTTGCTCCTCACTGCGCGAAGGGGTCAATGTCTGGGACTAACGAATGTCTTCGGAAGACTTACAACAGGCTTGTCGAAATGTCTCGAAAGTCTCGGCATTTCGCACAGCTCCCGACATCAGTACCTGTAGTGCCGGACGTAGATCGAACAGCATTCTCATAGTGCCAACGAGAGCTGCGATGGCGGTCTTCTCGTATGTCTGCTTGAAGTCAGTCATCGATCTCATCATGCTGTAGATGAAACTAACAATATCTGCGCCGATCACCACATCATAAGGCCATTCTTCGCAGTCTTCCTCGACCCAAGTTCCTTTCAGTCCGTGGCCCCATCGGAGCACACTCGTGATGACTTTCTTGTCATCGTCGAGACCATTGAGGAAGAGATTCTCCTTCAAGGCTTCGACAACACTTTCATCTCCATCAGTTGTCGTGACGTGCTTGGCTTCCAGGTGTTTGGCTGCGAGAATCGCCAGAAAACCTGTTCCAGCTCCTAGCTCGAGCACACTCTTGCCTCTGATATAGCTTTGGCCTCTGAGTGAGAGCAGATAGGAACCAAGATGCAGTGCCGCTTCCCAAGTCCGAAAGCCGGTCGTCAAGGATCCAGAAATGAGATTTCGCCGCTCCAACAAAGTGATTGTAGGTTCGGATCGATAGCCTTCATCTATGGTAGAGACTTCTGGAGGCAGGCAGGTGAACGTCACATACGACTTTTGCTGTGCTGCGATGAGCTCTCCTGGTAGGTCGGAGGCAATGAGAGTTGAGAGATGTGACATTAGGTCATCGGAGATCTCCTGGTGGAAGGATGCGAATCAGAATATGGTGGAAAGGAGATATGTTCCTGGTCATTGCGATAAAAGTAGGAGATAGAGAAAAGGGAGATCAAAGATGAGTACCTACATCTTCCTCAGGATCCTCGATTGCCTGCTCGATTCTGGAGACAAGAGGCTTCAAGACTCTAAATTGGTATCTCTCTGCCGGCAAATATGAATTCCTTTCGCTGTCAAAGAGCTTGGCATGAAGCCATGCTTGCACAGAAGAGTCTCTCAGAAGCTGTTTTGGTGGCCATGCCAGAAAATCTGGTTCATGGAGCTGAAAATACTGCCTGCGGAAAAGCAGCAGCTGGGGATCCATGATAGGACCCTTCCATCGGGTTATCGAGGTGAAACTAACGACTTGATCCTCTCACAGATCTAATGACATGAAGTATTGGAGGTGTTGATGAAGAGTGGGAGAGAGGTGCTTCGTCTTCCTTTCCCGCGAAAAGTTTCGGCCGAGAAGGTGCGGGACCGCCATGACACGCGATCCTCCATCTCCCACTCATCAACACAATTGCACATTCTTCCCACATTCTGTCCCTCCACAATCTCGCCAGTTGGCGCGGCCAGGGAGCTTCGGAGAACGCATTTATCACTCCACAGACGTTCGCAAATACCACGTCCACCAGTGCCCGACGCCGTGTACGTCGCCCACGCGCCTAATTGGAATATGGCTCGAAGGACGCAGCGATATAGAAAGGCAACAGAGGCAACGCATAAGGAGTCTGAAATGAGACCATGAGAAAACAACGAGGCTACTCGGACACGGGACGCGATGAAGCAAGACTGCATGGAATAATCATGCTTGAAGTCTTCACCGCGCTCTCTGGACGCGTGAATCGCGAGATGCTCAGGAGGCATCTTTTCTTCTCCTCCCGAGAATGAATGAAATATCTATGGCTACACCATAAAGTGGCCAGGAGCTGGCCCCATCTAGGTTGCCTTAGCATTGTCCACGACCGAGTCCGTTCTCGTCATGTTTCTCTCCGGTTCCGCTGGCTTCAACCCTTCAGACGTATGTCCATTGACAGTCCGGTCGCCTCCTGATCCTGAATCATCCTCTTTCTTCTGCTTTTTGAGCTTTCCGAGCCTCTCGAGAAGCTCTCTGCCACCGACTCGGTTCTGGGACGCATCTTTGGGAACAAGGCACCTAGCCAAATCGTTAGCAAGATCTAGCGCATTGGAGCTGGAACCGTACCTTTCCACGCATGCCAACACATCAACTCCGACCTTAGACTTCTTCGCCGCGGCCTTCCACTCATCGAATGCCTGCCACCACCAGTAATGTGTTTCTCCGTCTTTGCCCAGGTATCCAGCCTCCTCGCCTTTACCAGTTCTTGCCTCCCATGGCTTGTCCACGACATAATGCAAGCACCTCACCTCCTCGTCCCGCCAGAGCGCTGGATGCCAGTATCTTATCGTCTTCATGGCATTATACTGCCAACCTATGGGTATCCACTTGTCCTTGAAGAAAGTGTCCAGAAAGTTCTGGTCCGGATACCGGAATGTTTGCACCCTCGGATCTGTGAGCCTAAAGTGCTCCATTCTCTCCCACAGCTCTTTCGATGGTGTGAGCACAAAGACTCCCGAGTTCATGAAGCTATACGTGTCTTTCTGAGCCTCCGTTCTTGGCTTGATGATCGGTGCATCCAAAGCTTCGGGATGCTTCAGAGGTGTGCATGGACAGTTCTCGGGGACCCAGTGAGAAGGCGCCAAAGGATCGCCGTCGGCATTACAGCTGCAAGCTGGATGCACTGCGATCCAGTCTGAACCTGGACGGCGGATATCAAACACATCGTCGAGATTGCGTCGGATGAGGATATCTGCATCGAGGAAACAGAGTTGTTCGAGCGGTCGATCGAAGCCCAGAGCTGCAAGTCTTTCACCCTCTATCGGCTCGAAGACGCGCAGTTTTGTGAGCGTGTCCGCAAATCGCGAAGCGACTGGCTTCAAGCCATCGGGAATAGCGATCGGATTCACCTTTTGCGGTCTGCACAATGGATATAGCTGTTTCAGCTGCTCGAGGGCCTTGATGCAGTCTTCAGGCAGACTGTCGGTGTACTGGACAATGATCGGGTGCTTCGAGCCATGCTTGTAGAGGGAATGCAGCAGGACTACAAGACCAGGCAAGTATGAAGCTCTCGTTATCAAGGTAAGCCAGGCTCTTGAATATGGGTCAGCCGGAGCGGCGTTCGGATCTGGGCCGGGCATTCTTCGTTGATTGCTTCGGAAGTTGATATCAATGCCGAAGTGAGAGTTTGACACTGACTGGCAGCTTTGGTTTGAGGTAGACGGCGGTGTATCCTCAACGGTTCTGTAAGGGAAGTGACGCAGCAGGCGCCGTCGACTGAAGTGAAGACAACATGTGGCACGACATCTTATACTGACATAGGTGGTTACGTGCACAGAGGATTTACGATAACGCGGCAAGCCGCAATCAGAAATCGCTGAAATTGAGCGTGATCCGCGACTGACAGTGAGAAGGATGTTTCTGCCGCGCTGTTATTTCCCTGTTCAGCATCCGCTGTATTAACGAATCAAGGGTTCACATTTGACGAGCTTCCCTGGCTGTTGACGAATTAAAGTTGGAAGCCCTGCCAGCTCCTGTATACTTTTAGCGGGAGTTGCGACTGAGTGTCCTGCAAGTCTCAGCCTCAGCCACCACGGTCGGCCTGAAACATTTGCATGCCCAAGTACTTCAACACCGCGCAACAATTCCCAACATGCTGATTTATGCATCATCAGCGGACAGCCGCTCTCATTCATTGGCCTACGGACCAAATCTGATGTGCAACGAGCGATCCGGGATCGTACAAAGCGGATGCGCCGGAATCGTGAAGCGTCAGCTATATGGCGTTTCGAAAAACAGCCTGAAGCCCAGAGATACAGCGGTACATTTCCCGTTCACGCGGGCTGACGAAGAGATGCAGTGGGTTTGACGGATGCGAATGCGACGCTCTTGCACGTGCGAATGCTTAAACCTGAGGCTGAACGTCTTGCCAAGGAAGTTGCGACAGAAAACGAGCGGTGAGGCTGGACACGCCCATATCTTATCAAGTCTGTTTCAATCCACAGGAATGCTCAGGCTGAACTCAATCCCACGTGTCATGCCCTAAAGATCGCTGCTCGGAAGGGCCCACCGTGAGGCCCTTCTAGCGATCATCTACTCGCTACCGTCTATGTTGAGTAATTAAGGATAATCTTGCGACACTCGCGGATCACCTTACTGTCACGATGGTACTGGTAGAAGACTACGAAAATGGTCAGCCTACCGCTTTCCGAGGCTTTGGAATCCAGTTGCTTTGGTAGCACATCCTCTCCGCTTGGGCTTCCGAAGCATCGTGAAGGATCCTTATTCGTATTCGTTTACCTGCGGCAGAGCAAGTATCGTTGTGAAGGTGAGATTTCAGGCCGACCACACTGCTCACTAAACAGAGCAACTCAGCACGGGTGGCGATGCCATATCCGGCACAGTCTCCCCTCACGAGCTGCAAGAGGTCGTCACAGACGAAACGGCCGACACCAGGACGATTAGTTCTTGATTTTTCACCTTAATATCTCTCCATTCAGCCACGACTTCGCCGGTTCGATCGATGAGGCTCTTAGAAGCTTGAAAAATGCATCACGCAAGAGCGAGAGGCCGTGAGCAGACCTGGTGCATCCCGTTGACAGTACCTCACTCTCGCACTTCTCGAGAGTCGATGCTTACGTAGGTAGCCTTACCGACGCTTTGAGCAGCTCATGAGATCGCGCTGCGAGGAAGGGTTTGACGAACCGAGCTGTTGTTGCCTCACTCAACGGCGCATTTCCGCAACATCCCAGGATCGTACATAAATTAAAGGTCGCCATGGGACGCTCAGATCAAGGATGGCATTAGAAGTAGGGGAAGAAGAGGAGAGCCGGCTCATCACTCACCATGCATGGTAAGATGCTGCTTCCAAGATATTAGAAATGCAGTTCGAGTTCAGCAGTGCATAGAAGACTTTGATAGTGATCAGGAACTAGTGCTAAACATCACGAAGTGGAAAGTTGTGTTGTGTCTTACTTGTTCTCACTCCCTCTACCCCGAACTATCGAATGCCATGGCACGATTCAAGAGCGCACATAATAGCTTGTAGTACCTGGAAGCAGTGGAAGCGTCTGACTCAGTTCGTGCCCGAGTTGTAATACATACACAATTCTATGCTGAAGTCTTCCTGGATCTATGCATGATCTCTGAATATGCTCTGAAGCCCATTCCCAAATGATAAAGAACGCCGATGGCTATTATGATACAAATGTGCCGTTCCTCGAGAAAAAGTGTCTCAAAATCGCTTCCTAGTCCTTCATGCTGTCGATAATATTTCATGAGAATTCAAGACCACTCGCATCCTGCGCTCAGCTACAACTCATAGAAGTTTCCATTCTCATGGAAACCATCAAATCCTGGAACCTCGAAACCTTTAAATCCATCTAGTTCCGGCAGGTCTTGGTTCGTGTTGCTTGTAGCTGGGTTCTGCTCATAAGCTTGAGGTTGCCAATCCGGAGCCTGTGGAGGGAGCTCGGTGTTGTGTGCCTGCTCGTAGGCTCTGGTAGTCTCCTCATCCTGGTCGTAGGCACGAACCTCTGTCTGGCCGGGAGGGTGCTCGAAATTATAGCCCCAAATGTTGCCGTCTGGCGTGCCTTGCAAAAAGGATCCGTCGCCGATCTGCTCGTCTGGGATCTGCTCGAAAGGAAAGGTGCCTTCGTTTTGCTGGCTGGCTTGAACATCGGTTCCAGCGATGTCGTCCTCAGCCTCGGCCTCAGACGACGTCGGTAGACCAGAGTTGCTGTCACTTGGATTTGGATCCTCGATGGAGGATTCGTCAAAGAGGAAGTCGGTTTCCGCAAATCCACTGGCCGTTTTCTGCGAAAATGGCAATTGCTGCTCATCCTGCGGTAGTAGTAAGAATTGTTGGGGGAGAGGACCGGTCATCAGCTGATTTTGCAGATCCGCAAAATCATTGCCTGCGGTAGGATCGTCCAGATCATGATTGCTGAAAGATTGATTTGTGCTGGACTGGTTCGATGTGTTGTTGGTCGATCTGTCCGATGACTCCGATCGGAAGGATTCAGGGACTCGAGGAGAGAAATCAGGCCCAGGTGTGGTAAGAGCCTGCTCAAAGGCTTCTCCCAGATCGATCTGCTTTTGCAATTCCTGCTCATAGGTATTGCTTGGCATCTGGGAGCCGTGCCAGAAGCTGTCTTGGCGAGACTGGTGAGGCAAGGATTGCTGAAAAGGTAGCTGCGGATGTTGCAGAGGATGTCGCTGAGTATTTGGCTGAGGATTCGATGGTCCAGAGCCGAAAGAGTCTTCGAACAGCTGCTGCATAGGTTGCGTCTGATCCGGAAATGTGAATGGATCTTGAAGACTGTTGTCGTAGGGAATGGAAGCATCAGTGTTGGTGGCTGGAGGCGGTGCAGTAACAGCTGGCACGACCACTGCTGCATCATCGGTCTGGGCGCTTTGGCGATGTTTGCAGGCCTTCTTCCTTCTTCTACATTCATCGCATGCACGTGCGAGCTTTCCCTTCTTGCCGCGCTTTGTCTGCGACATTGGAGTACCGGGCGAGTCCCGAGCCATTGACGACAGCTTGGCTCGCTTGGGTGGAGGAGGGCCAATATCGTTAAATCCAGTGTAGTTCTGGCCATCTAGAAACTGTATTGGGTCTCGCAGACCACTGCTGGCGTTGGAGGGAGTCTGATATGGACCAGAGGGTTGAGTGAACTGACCAAAAGGCGGCGCAGGGTTGAAAGCAGAATATCCAGCGGTGGCACCGGTGGGCAGCTTGCGTTTAGAGACAGCAGGGACTGTACTTCCGCCAGCAGACCCCTCAATCCGAATTGGTGCTACCGTGTCGAGGACTGCGCTTGACAGACGATGGATATTCAACTCGTTCAGCAACTTCGTATGGTCCTGCGTCGCACCTGGGGGCAGCTTGTCCTGAGCTTCCACACAGTCCCTGACATGATCTCTCATGCCACCCTTGCCGAGATCGCAATGCTTGAAGTCGCAATGTTTGCATGTGTAGAACTGGCCCGACGACTTCAGGTCAAGACAGTGTCTGTCAATCACGAACGGATCGCCCTCGAAGTCGCAAATCGGACACTTGTATCGCACCATGGCGGCGAGTCTGGCCTCGAGTACCAAGGCACTGCCTGTCGCTGATTAGTTGGAGTTATCATCGACGCTTTCGACAGGCGCTCCTACGTACCTTGGTTGCGCTGGTATTGTCTTCTGTATTAGTTGTAACGACACCTGATATCGATGTTGAATGAATGCAAGAAGAAAGTTGAGAACAATTGGAGGGTTGACAAAAGAAATAGCAGGTGGCGCAAGAATAACACCGACATTCCTTCACTCAGTCTCATGTGCTTTCTTGGCACAAGACTTGCGGGAACCTGCCAAAATGAGGGTGAGCTTTCGCGATTCACATGGCGAGCGGCGGACGCGGGTGCTTATGAAGATGGTGATTATCGTTTTTGCGTCCAATACTAGGGTATCTGATCTGTCGTTACTTCATGTCGTCGTTGCCAACGTGCGGTTACCAAGGTCAATCACCACCGCCTCACAAAGCTGCAATCAAAGCAGCACCAACCATAGCCATACCCTGCGCCAGCCATTTTGACACTTTGTTTCCTTCCGCCGCCGACTCGCTGTTTAGGCTTGGAGAAGCTGAGCTAGTCGGTGATCCTCCCTCCACCATGGATGTCAAAGTTGAAGTTGTTGGACCCTCGCTACCCGTGAACACACTCGTAACAGTAGATGGACCAGACTGAGTCGGCGAGACCGTGGTCAGGTATACTGAAGTCAGATTACGAGCTGTAGTCGTGATCGGTACAACACTGGCATTGGTTGTAGTGCTCAGGTTTGATGTTGCAGATAATGTGCTTGTCACGCTGGCTGTAGCAGAACTGGTCGTAGTTCCTGACGTGCTGTTGCAGAGAAGAGATCCAACTTGAACAGTATTTGTTGAAAGAAAACTTGGAGTTGAACTCGTGAAAGGTAAGCCGCCGGCTCCAGTAAGATTGTTATATCGGTATGGAGTGCAGGTGATGGAGTCCAGTGCAACGCCATCGGAGCCCGTGAGGTATAGTGTTGATACAGTGTCCAAGGCCGGATTGGTGTATCTCGTGTTTAGCGGGACTTCGATGGTAGTGTTTGTCAGACCATTGCCGGCTCCGCCATGACTGGCTTCGATTGTGATAGTGGCAGTCTGTGCTGATGCAGTAGCCGCTGCGAGCAGAATGATTGCTGCTGTTCTAAACATGTTTTCGTTAGGCGATGTAGTAGGTGAGGGAGCGAAAGTGCAGCTTTGAGAGAATTGTTGAGTGTCTCCACGTCTTTTGCAAGGTAGTTCTAGCTGGCTGCCCTGGAATGGAATGTATGCTGGTCAGTCGCGGTGGACGGGAGGCAGGAGAAACAGAAGAAATGTGGCAAAGCAAGGACTACTTCTCGTTCTTTGTATGAAACGTGATCGCGCACAAGGCTACAAAGACAAATACTTCGCCGCCCTCATACGACCAGCGTCCACGTCGTCAGCTTTGTGTGACCACTGAGCTCTGTTGACATCGGTGCAGCCTCTCGCAACGACTCAAAAATAGGTCAAGGTGGTATCCCGGCAAAAAGAGGCTGGGGCTCCCGCACGCAAAAATTAATTCCAAGTACCTTTGGTCGAACTTCCAAGTACCCCTTCTTATCTCGCTATTAAGATCGGGGGCAGTTAGCTACGTAAGGCACGTAATATATATACCGTCGCATACCCGGGTAGGCAATTTTTTAAGACCTTACCGTCGCTACTATCTCCGCTACCGCCTACCCCTTCTACCCCCCTCCCTATCCGCCGAGTACTTATTTAAGTTTAAAATCTTAATTCCTAAGAATTTAGGTATTTAAAATTCTCGATTTCCGAGATTTTTAGATATTAAGGTTTTAAAGTATTTATAAGCTAAGCCTTAACAAATCCTATATTAAGATTTTATAATATTCGAATTAAATTTTAACTTACTAATTTCTTAACTTTATAAAACTACTGCGAATTATTATCTTACTAAGTAATAGACGAATAGAAATATCTTTTCGAGTATATATTCCGTATTCTATAGTATAAGAATTCTAGACATAGTCCTGTATTCGACATGATGCAACTTACAGCTGATCTAAGTCAGATCTTAGTCAGACTCATGCCTTAGGCAGGGGTACTTGGAAGTTCGACCAAAGGTACTTGGAATTAATTTTTGCGCTCCCGCACTGCCAAGCCGACAGATGCCGATGACCGCAGCGAATCCTTCTCCTTTTGCCGGATCACTCCCAAACACACTACTACCATCTTACAATGTACATCGCAACAGATGGCACATCGCCTCTCATCGACTTATGGTATATACGTTTGGCGCTGACATCGTCATTGGCGACTTCTTGCTTGTCCTCCGAGCGTGTCTTTGCCGGGCGCCGAAGTCACATTAGCATCGCCTGGATGACCCCATTCAAACCTCATTCGGCCCCGATGCTGTCCTACAGTGCGAGCATAGCAGATACTACCGACTAGCCTTCGCCAAACTTCAAATCTGCGAGAGCCGCAACAGCGGATCACTTGCATAGCTGGACACGAATGCTTAGCCCATCAAGTCGTCAGCGAAGACCGCAATAGACTTTTGCCGGGATCTGGATGGCACCTCACTTCCTTGAAGCATCAAGTCATTCATCTTTGCTACTCGATAACCAGTTCACTCCATCTTCTGTCCATCCCAAGAGCATCGAAGACATGTTTGGGCTCCTCGTTTCGACCTATGGACTCAGATTTGAATGCAGCGTCGGTGGCACCAAAACTTCGGGATTGCGACACGGAGCTGGAGCCTTTTATATTCGTGATGAGTATATCAATAACGCCTTTGCTTTCCAACGGAACAGCGTTTATTGACTCTTCGATGAACGTCAGACCGGACACAGTGGTAAGAGCTCTTCATTGGATTGGTATTTCTTCAAGTGTTGAGCGATTGGTCATTTGGCGACTTGCTTCTGCGGAGCTCTTCTGCTAAAGCTGTTTTGCAATCCTCGCGCTATATGCTCGACTGGCCTTTCGCAAGACAATGAAGACTATTGCTTTATTGCCTGCCGCTAAACGCGATGCAACTGAGACTTATTGACACTGCAGTATTTGGACATTTTACCCGCATTTTAGCCTAGGATCTTGACTTGGTATAACCCACATAGTCAATGGCAAGCTTGATGCACCAGCTGACGATATCGAAAATGGGGGACTGTTGACTCGTCACGCGTACGAAAGACAGCCAACATCAACAGATCAGGCCTAGATACACCCGCGGGCAACTCCAGATTCTGATCGCATGCTGCATAATCTCCGCGTCCGAAGACGTGCCGCAGAGTGCCGCATAAGCAGCCAATTCAACTACACGGTGACTTCCCCACAGATCCCCTCAGTACTTACAAGTCATTGATCTAATGAGCTCCATGTGTCACCATGCAAATGCCGCATGCTCTAGCAATACAACCGAACTGGTGCGAACGGTAACGGAACACGGCACCAAGACTTCAAGTGCGCTTCTGGAAATGCTTTGCCACATGGCGAGCTGGGAAAATGTCACATTAGTGCGAGCTCGATTCAACTTGCGGTGATGGGCTCGGGAAGTATTCTACCGCAGGATGAAAGTCCCAAGCTTTATAAATTGTGCGGCTTGCCTCCTGCAAGGCACGATGAAGTCGTTCGCTGTCGTTTTCTTAGCTCACTGCTGTGGTCAGGGATCGTCATGAAGTCACTTCTTGCTACCATTGGCCTGCTTGGCATTGCTTCTGCTGTTCCTAGGACGCAGACTTCATACAGACGGCAGACGAGTTATGGGACGCCAACGGTGACAGTCAAGAACGGCACTATTTCTGGAGTGCACTCTTCCACATACAACGAGGACTACTTTTTAGGCATTCCATTCGCACAACCACCTCTTGATGAGTTGCGATTTAGGAATCCACAAAGCATCAACACGTCATTCGATGGCACTCTCGAGGCCACAGAGTATGCTCCAGAATGCTATGGCTATGGTGTAGGTCGCGACTTCAACACGTTTACTAAGACATTGCTTACCATCTCACACAGGGTGATCAAATTGGGTATCCACAATCTGAGGACTGCTTGTATCTGAGCGTCATCAGGCCATCTGGTTACGAGAACGAATCTTTGCCCGTTGGTGTATGGATACATGGTGGGGGACTTTACCAAGGAGGCACAAGAGATGAGCGGTACAATCTCTCCTTTATCGTTCAGAACAGTGTCGAGATCGGGAAGCCAATCGTTGCAGCATCGATTGCTTACCGTCTTGGTCCATGGGGTTTCTTGAACTCCCAAGAAGTCAGTGGAAGTGGCAACACCAACATTGGACTTAGAGATCAAAGACTTGCTTTGCATTGGATCAACGAGAATGTTGGTGCTTTTGGTGGTGACAAGGATAAAGTGACCATCTGGGTGAGATATGTTCTTGAACTCGTCGTCGAAATGGTCTTACTGATACTTGATAGGGCGAGAGTGCTGGTGCTGGCTCAGTAGGATGGCACATCACCGCATACGATGGTCGCGACGATGGTTTGTTCCGCGCTGGTATCATGGAATCTGGCAACCCTGTGAACTATGCCTCTTACAGGACGAACGTCCAATATCAACCCCAGTACGACGCATTAGTCAACGCCACGAACTGCTCGACAGCAACGGACACTCTGAGCTGTCTGAGATCAATTCCGTCAGAGACACTGGCTAATCTCTTCAACACCACCACATCGCTCTCGTCTGGATGGTCCCCAATTGTGGATGGTGACTTCATCCAAAGATGGGCCAGCATCCAGCTTGCTGAGGGAGCATTCGTCAAGGTTCCAGTCATTGGTGAGTCTTCATTATGATCCTATCCCCGGCCTGAAACATTTCTGACGTCGCAACACAGATGGCGCAAACACAGACGAAGGCACAGCATTCGGTCCCACCGGCATCGACACAACAGCCGACTTCGCCGCTTCAATTTCAAACACAAGTCGCAACGCCATAGTCCCAGAATCCTTTGTCAATGAAGTCCTCGCCGCCTATCCCAACGAACCCGCGTACTGGATCCCACCCGTCGAAGAAATCGGGAACTACACTTACGGATCTCCGTACGGAGCTCAATATCGCCGTAGCGCAGCCTACTGGGTAATTATCCCCTATCTCACCTATTTCGTCCAAATAACTAACCTTCCCTATCTAGGGCGACGTAATCATGATCGCAAACCGCCGCGGCACAGTAGAGACATGGGCCGCAAACGGTATTCCAGCTTACTCTTACCGTTTCAATACCATCCCCGCTGGCATACCCTTCACAACCGGCGTCACACATTTCCAAGAAGTTGCGTTCGTCTTCGATAATACGCAAGGTCTCGGATATGATGAAGAACACGGCACTGTGAGCCCCTTCGCGAATAAAACTAAGTCTTATTACGATCTTGCGGATCTAATGAGTAAGAGTTGGGCTTCTTTCATTTATGATTTAGATCCGAATTATGAGGTTACGAGACCGAGCAATGCGCCGTTATGGCCGGAGTATAGTCTTGAGGAACCACAGAATATTGTTTGGGATGCGAATGTTACGGGGACGGCTTTTGTTGAGGCTGATACGTGGAGAGCAGAGGGGATCAGGTGGATTTTGGATCATGCGCTTGCTTATAAGCGATAGTGGAGAGTTCACCAATCAGTGATTCGGCCAGCGTATTAATTATGCTATCGTTGTGATCTGTATCCTCTTTCCTCGGCTCTTCGCTTCTCTACGAGTTCGATGACTTCTTTGTCATAGAGCTCCTCAGGTGTCTTGCCTTCCTTCAGCACTAGCTGTTCGTGTTTCAGCATTTCGTCCTTAGTCATGCACACCAGATCGTTGAACTCCAGCTTGTCTGCTTTCTGACCTGGTGTGCTCATATCGATCCAGTCACCTTCCGGTTTGCGCCATCTGGTCAATGCAAGTCTTGCAGCAAGTCCAGATACAACGCTTCGGCCGCGGTAGACTTCTTCGATCAGATAGCCGACGTCATCGTTCGTGAGTGGAAGCCGTAGTCCAACAGGATCTAATCCTTGATGTCTCGCCACCCTTTCCTCAAGTCCTTGAACTTGACCCAGAATACCTTCGTACATCTTCTCGCGCGCTTTACTCGGTAGGTAATCGTGCGGATAGCCTGAGATTTCTAGCATGATGTGGTTGGCGACGCATAAGCCGAACACGGCTGGCATTGTTCCCAGGACTGGTAGAATTCGAACACGAAAGTCTGGTAAGACTCCAAGTTCCCCAACAGATCCTTTTTGGAATTCGTCTTCTGGGAGAGGTAGAAGTTGAGCTTTTCCAGGGCCGGTCTTCTCAGACGAGTATACTACCGGTATGCCATCCTTCACGCCTTTCATTCGAAGTTTTCGTCGTGTGGTTCGTGAAAGCGGATCGTCCGTAGAGGCGGAGATGTCTCCTATGAACACTCGTGTCGGATCTGATTTACAGCCAGCGCCCATCGATGATATTACTGGTAGGCCATTGGTCTTGCAGTAATAGAGAAGTGCCACTTTAGAGTCGATATTGTCGATTGCATCAATCACAAACGTCGGCTTTTGTCCATCGCCCCAAGGCTCGAGTTGCTTGCTGGCAACGGACTCACTGAAGAGCTCGTTCCGCGAATCGAAGTGCGTCCATGGCACGATCTGCTCCAAACGTTTCTGTAAGCACTTAACTTTTGGAGTGCCGACGTCTGCAAGTGTGGCGACCGCATGTCTGTTCAGTGAGCTCAATGTAACCTGATCAAAATCGATGAGTCGCAATTTGCCGCATCCGGAACGTGCGAGTGCTGCAGTCGCATGTGATCCCACACCACCGCATCCGACAACAATCACGAATGCTTTTCGTAGCTTCGCAAGTCCTTCGTCTGAGAGAAAGACACGATTTCGTGCGAGTTGCTCGAGTATCAGGGCTTGCAGTAAATCAGCATATAGATCTGAGCAAAGGAGTATAGTCCTTTGTACCTTCATCATAATCGCCCAGCCTGGCTCGGCGTGCTAATGCGATGCCTTTTTCGTCGTCTCTATCTTCTGTCGTAATTTCGGGATACGCGCCACCAATCTCATTTATCTAGGCTTCTGTCAGTCAGCACTCTTCCATCGCAGTCAGACCGAGCGACGTACTCGTCCAACATCATGAGGCGATGTCAGCTCCGGTATCGAGTCCTTAAGATCATGCACATTGTATCTTCTCTTCGCTTCTTGTAGTCCAATGACCGCGCTCACAGCAATGGCACCAGACGCTACAGCTGTCAAAGCGAGATGCAGCTTGTGATTGCCCGCCGCATTAGACAGCCATTCCATTGTCTTGTGACGCGCGAGATGGTGAAGTGAAGTGTGGTCGGAAATCTTAAAGTTTGATCGATCGAGGCACGCGACTGCCACAAAAAGTGGCTGTGCGCGAAGTGGAGCACTTCCTTCCCTGCTCCCTGCATGAAAGGTGGCATTACACTCTACGACTATTTACTGACCGTTTTCCGTACACCTATTCGCATTGACGACGAATTCGCGCTTCTGGCTCGCGGAGCTACGATTCCTTCAGCTCGATACCACGTCTACCTTTAGTGCATGGGTCGCCAATAATTCTTCTTCACCATGGCGTTCCAATCTTTCCTCGGCGTGACCTCTATACTGCTGGCAGCATGGAGTGTCCTCGTTTCCGCGCAGGACTCGGACATCAAGTCCATACCGCTGCGAACGCACAGCCTGCAAACTGTAAGAGGAATGAACAAGCAACAATGCCAGGGAGAATTTCGTGCTGACAGCTTCGTTTAGCCATACCTCGACTCTGATATGCAATCGAGATGGTGGGACTTTGGCGGATCTACAGTAATACGAGCAGACCAATACATTCGACTCACAGGTCAACATCCTTCGCAAGCGGGCTGGATCTATAGTCGAGTCCCTCTTACCGCGACGAATTGGGAAGTCGAATTCGAATTCAGAATATCAGGCACAGGCAGTCTATTCGGAGATGGATTTGCGATGTGGGTTACGAAAGAGCGAGCAGAGCAGGGGACGGTGTTTGGTATGAAGGACCGGTTTGAGGGTCTTGGTATCTTCTTCGACACATACAAGAACAACCGCCCGGGCGTGGTGTTTCCATACGTGATGGCTATGGTTGGAGACGGCCAGACAGCCTACGATCAGCAAAATGATGGAAAGGCGAATGAGTTGGCGGGATGCTCTGCGCGAGGTCTGCGTAACGCGGATGTGCCTACAAAAGCGAAGATTACATACTTCCAGGACAAGTCACTGGTCGTGGACCTGATGTACAAGAACGAGGATGAGTGGACGAGATGCTTCGAGGTTGGCAGCGTAAAGCTTCCAACGGTGACATATCTGGGCTTCAGCGCGGAGACTGGAGAGCTCTCGGACAACCACGATATCGTTACGGTATCGACGAAGAACTTGTACTCGCCAAGCGGTCAGAGCGGAGCAGCAGGCAGCAAGGATTCAAGCAGGAAGAAGGGCAAGCCGGGCAGGCCACCAAAGCCGTCTGGAGAAGGCGGTGGCTGGGGCTGGTTCTTCTTCAAGTTCATCATTTTCGGATTGGTGGTGACCGGAGCGTACGTGGGCTTCACCATGTACCGCGCGAAACAGCGAGACAGATTCTGATGGAAAGATCGTCTTGATGGGACCCGACCTATGTAAAATCTTGAAAGTACAGCATTAGCAAGCGTAGCGTATGTGTATTTGGATGTGTGTGTATGTGGAGTGTCCTCAGAGCAGCTCTCAGTATGTGTGCCATCAATGACAACCAGCTCAGTCCGTGAAGACCGGCGGCTGCCCTCATATTTGGCTTTAGAATACTTTGCATCATCATAGGACCAGCAACAAGCCTTCCCGCCAAAGTCAACACCAACCACCGAGCATCCAGATGCGTCCTCGCGGGGAATCTGAACAGTCGAGAAGAAAGACGGAGCAAGTACCCTACGATTGAAAACTATCGTTTGTGCATGATCTCATCGCAAGAACCGGCAGCTTGGACAGCGCGCGGAACACTGCTTGAACGCAAAATTTGGTGGTCGGTCATCGGGTACCGTAGTGCTAACACGTCCTCTGTACAACATGTCTTGATTTCCTGCTCGACAGCGGATAGACAAGGTGAATTTTGGTGCGACTTGATGAGTAAGGTTGAAGACGAAGCAGGAAAGATCCTAAGATTTCTGTTCTTGGCTTCAGGCATGGATCTTCCCGCACATGTGTGAGCGTTTGACGTTTGGTGAGACCAAGTCGCGGCTACGTGCAGGAAATGATCGCTTCTGATAGCTCGGTGATTGGTTCTCTTCATTGGATCGTGCTGCGACGTGTCAGTATGAGCAGTTGTGTCTCCAAATTGTTGACGGGTAGCTGTATACTCACCATCCTGTTCGCGCTTCATGCATGTCAGGAGAATAGACATGGCGTCTCACGCGGCTGCAGAAAGAAGTCGCGTCGGCTTTTCGGCCCGATGTTGGTGCCAAGCATTTCGCGTCGACAACGTGTGACGGCAGTCACGTACTGCAGGAGGAACACGTTTTCATATACCACCATTGATTCATGTGGAATAGCCGCACAGATGGGATATGTGGACAATTATCGGCCACGAGAGCAAATATGAAGATCGATTTTAGAGCTGACGCATACCCAGTCTGAGACTACGCTCCAATTTGCAACACAACAACTATTGCTCGAGTAAAGCGAAGGCAAATATCGTAGGCGACCCCGTAGGACACAAGACATGCACGCCATGATGTCGAACATGTGCACACATGCCGGTCAAGCTATGTTCAGGTTTAAGATAAGTTAGAGGCTAGGATCTTGCAGTCTATGGCGCCGTTCAAAAGCATATTCCTCTGCTAAGACTTTGTCAGGCTCGAGATAGGTCGGACGCTAGGCTCTTGCACGCTCTAGCGCCGCCTTGCTGCACAGCCTCTTGCTGAATCGTTGCCAGGCTTGAGATGAGTCGGACGCCAGGCTTGAGATAAGTCGGACGCCAGGCTCTTGCACGCTCTACCGCCGCATTGCTGTACAGCCTCTTGGCAACTGGTTGCCAGCCTTGAGATAATTTGGACACCAGAGTCCTGCACGGTCTAGCGCTGCATTGTTGTACGGAATCTTGCCAAAGCCCTGCCAGGCTCAAGATGAGTCGGCTGCCAGAATCTTGCACGCTCTAGCGCCTTTGCATTACACGGACTCTTGCCAAGGTGTTGCCGGGCTCAAGATAAGTCGCATGCCAGGATCCCGTACGCTCTACTGCACGGTTCACAGCCAGCGCTTCCTGCGTTGATGGTGAAGTTAATCGCCACACAACTGCACGCTGTTGTGCTACCAGCTCGTATACCTGACTGCTGGCGTTACTCCTGGGGCGTAGCCCACGTAGCCTTCGTACAATGTGAACTAGACTGCGCCAGTGATTTAACAGCTCTGTATAAGCTCCGAGGCTGTACATTAACACAATTGCTGTGCGCACCGTCTACCCTGGTATCCGACTGGTGATGTTTGTGATCAGCATATCTCGACAGTTCTGTAGTCGTCTCGCCGCCTCGATCAAAAGTTCAGTCTCGCCATTGGAAAAGTCGTGCGAGACCACCGCCAAGATAGAGGCGCAGCCATGGGACGAAAGCAGAGGTAGCAGTCGAGCAGGATCGTCAATACTAGCACATGTGCTCAGATATCGACAACACAGCTCTTTCTCATCATGGCCATGCGACATGCTGGGCTGGTTGTATGTTCCAGATATATGCAGGCTCGAAGCTCGCTGATACGCCCAGACAATTAATGAGGCGAGGTAGACTGACCAGGGTCTATAGAACATGTTGTCGTGCCTGCAGCTATAGCCGATGGTCGGGTTCGCCAAGATTGACTCGTTCGTAGCTCCCTTCCGAGGCTTACTGACCAATACTTCGTGTAGGAGTTTGAACGAATGCAATACGGCGTGTCGAGCGACAGGTGTACATGCCCAAGCCTTCATGCGATGCGTCACATTCAAGTAGTCTTTCTCGGAAACTTTTCTGCCCAGAAGTCGCTTGGTGCCGGAGAAGATCTGAATGTCAATGATGTCTGCATGCATCGTCATATGCGCCAAATGGAATAGTACGGTAGGACCACTAGCATCTGTATGCCTTGTACCTTGACCAGGGATTTTGCGAGTCCCTACTGCTTCGTCGAAGCTGTGACGCCAGTGTCCGAAAGCTTGTAGTAGTAAAGATCGCCACCTGCCTTGCTCGCGCATAGAAGGTACTGTCTCAAGAAATTGCAAGTGCTTTTCTCTGCGGCTGATATGCCAGCCTACTGAGAGCAGACCAGCCATGAGAAGCGTCCGAGCTGGAGCATGGGTTTGGACCTCATGTGCATGCAGACAGCGCTTGAGCCCATCGAGAAAGTTGATGGGCTTGATTCCGTACATCTTGAGGTTTGCGTCCAGTCGATGGACCTCTTCGGCGCTCTTGGCAGTCCATAAGGAGTCGTCGCAGGGCAGTGGAAGCCTGATTTCGTAAGGGGCCATGTCTTATTAGGTCAGCACACGATACAAAGCTCTAAAAATTATTACGACACTGACCTGCTGCATGTCCATACATCACCGCGTGAAGTGTGTCCATCTGGAATGCGGCAAATACAACACGATTGAATGACTCAGTCCTTACCCAGTGAATCCACCAAGAGTCGAAAGCACTCTTTGGCCTTGAATCTGAATCATCGCCTAAAGCAGGCGTCGCACATCTCGTTGGCAGACCGCTGACAGGGCTTTCACTTTCCGAGCGTCCAACCAAAGGACTTCCTCTTCGTAAAAGTGTCAGTGTACTAGCGTGATGAATGTGGGCACGTTCGTGCAGCTTGCGTGTTGACCACTGCTTCTCGTAGAATTCCAGTAGCAGGAGCGCTTGTGCCACCCATAGCTGCACAGGTGGCTGAGCATCTCCATCCGTAAAAATCTCCCAGCGTAGATGCGTCGCAATGAGGTCCGAGAACTCTTTGTAGTCTTCCAGATAACCTTTTGGCTTCGATCTCACCACGTCCGCGGCGCCAAGCATGACAATGGCGAGGAGAAGCAGTACATGACAAGAGTTGACTGAGAATGTTGGCTGATGCACGATCGATAGCGACTTATCCACATGGGCCCAGTAGTTAGCGATAAATTTCTCCAGCATGCCAGCACTGAGATTTGGGAAAGAGTGCGAGTCCGGACTGTACATAAGACTGCTCTGGTCTTCTGTGGCCAATGGCTTTTGCAGACGCTGCTTCTTCAAGAAGAGGCTGAGCAAGGTATCGATGTCGGCTTTGCGCTGATCTGAGACCATCACAGAAGACCTTTGCGGTTGATCGTGATGTTCTGCAACATCACTTGGTGTAGCATGACTCCCTGCCACTACGCTGGGCTCGGTGTGGACCGCAAAATCGTCCAGGTTCCATATGTCCTTTGGCGAGTACTCCAGACCAAAGTCAAGGAAGGGAACGTTGCTCAGAGTGAAATCATCGTTCTGCGACCCAGGACTATCGAATAGCCAGGCTGCGAAATTGTCATTGGCTTGAGCAGAGGCTCCTTCGGTGACGGTCCAATTGTTCAGTGCTCGAGCAGTTTGTGGCGATCCGACGGGGTGCGAGGAAGTGCTGATCGGGATGGTAGAGGGTACTGAGCCAGCACCGATGAGTGTTGAATCGGGCGTCAGAAGTGGTGGTCTTGAGTCTGAAGGCCAGACGGCAAAGTCATTGCTAATGTTCGGCGCAGAGACACTCCTGGCATGTTGAGCTTCTTTGGAAGGCTGCGAGGTCGCTGTCCATTCCGAATCCGGATTGCTAGGTGGGCCGGGAGTGGATAGACCTATATTACTGGTCGAGGTGCCAGGCTCCGTCTCGCGATTTGAAAGCTCATCATGGCGGGCCTTGTGCCTAGCAAAGAGGTCTGGTCGAACAAAGCTGTGACCACAATTCGGTTCTTCGCATTTGTAGATCTCCTTTGGATTGTGGTTCAGCTCATGTCTATGCAGATGCTCGGCTCGACTGCTGTTAGTCAGTACTGATGGGTCGTCGACTGGAATCGCTCTAGTCGGCTCACGAATATCGCTTGTCGCATCCTGGGTGCTGGCACTGGAATCGCTTCTCAGCACCCGCTCGACTTGCTCTCCGACGCTTGGCAGGAGGTGATTCGGGATGCTCGTTCATTGTAATCTGATCTGCCATATCTCACATCCCCAGTCACCCCAAAGACCCATAATAGATGAAGGTTTGGATAGGATGTTCTGGAAGAAAGAGCAAGGAGAGACTTTCACGTGGCAATCAACCTCCACCATGAATAGTGGATTTTTCGGTGCATCTTTGAGCTACCGTGCTTGCGCAGAATAGGCTATGGCGGACGGACAAGAATCCGTTGAACGTTGATGGGCCATGATGGTAGACTGGTAGAGAATGGCGACGAAGTCTCAGTTTTGTGACCCCCAAACTGCCGAGATGGACCGAAACTCTCGGCTTCCCCTCTTTCCCAAGCAAAGTCTTCGCGGCACATGCTCTCCTGTACACAACGCGTCTATCCACATCGGCGACCACCTATCACAGCGACCTTCGCAGCCTACTATAATGATACTGACGCGAGCGAAACGCGTCTTTACCTGCCCATCCATCTGGACCCATGTCAGCATCATCAACACCAGAGATTAGCAGGCCAGACTCACCCGCCATCAACTACGAGTATCTCGCCAGAGACATACCGACTCGCACGGCTTGCCAGAAAGACAATGCTGCCCTTGAAGTCGTCGGGGACACCCTAGGATTGATGAGCTGGTAATCACAATGGTGTTAAAGGCCACTCACCCAACGCCCAGCTGGTATCCGGTCCAAGATACTAGCAGCACGCTTTTCATCGTTGATCAGAGCTTCATTCATATCTGTTGAGATATATCCAGGCGCAATCTCCCCAATCAGCAAAAAGCTTGCAGTCGTTCTCATCGAATGCTTACTGCATTAACATTTATGCCTTGAGCAGCCCATTGATTTGACAGACTCTTGGTCAGCAGGGCAACGCCGCCCTTAGCAGCCGCATATGCTGGAACATTCAGTCCACCTTGGAAGGAGACCAGAGAGGCTATATTGATTATGGAGCCTCTATGTGGGACGCCATTGATTTTCGGGCCTTCCGGATTGCGAGTAAGCATGTATGCTCCAACATCTCTGCAAAGTGTGAAGATTGTGTTCAAGTTCACTTGCAAGACCTTCCGTCTACATCAGCACTACTCTCCAACTTAGATCGGACAGGTGGTACCTCATTCCAGTCGCTATCTGGGAACTGATGTGCCGGGTGTCGTCTCTGGATACCGCCGCAATTCACGAGGATATCGACATCGTGCCCATCGTCAAGGATGCGCTTCGTGAGACCTCCAACATCGCTGGCAGATGCCAAGTCGCAGACATAGATGGTAGCCTTCCGGCCCAGCTTCTCTATTGCTTTCTTGGTCTCCTGGTTGCTTCCATCTCGCTGTATCGATACGATGTCGAAGCCAGCTTCGGCCAGTGCTATTGCTAACGACTGACCTCTAACAGTCATGCGTTAGCAGAGAATATCGAAAAGATGTTTACTTCATTCACTTACATGCCTCGTGTAGCACCAGTCACAACCGCAGTGCGGCCTTGGAGGGAGAAGAGATCGAAGACACTAGACATGATGCACTGTTTCGTTATCAAAAAGGCTCAATATCAGTGACAGACTTCTTACTCGCGAACAATGCAGATGCCGACAAGGTGGTCGGCTTTCGATATGGCGAGTTGCGTTGAACCCCGGTACGAGCCGGAACAGCATGAGGATTTCGGATTGGGGGTCGAGTAATCTCTCCCACCCACACAGAACCACGCGGCAAAAGCATGGAGACCCCAACTCGACGGGCGACTGTATACCTGGAGACCCCACAAACCATCAAATCACTTTCTGTGGATCGTCAAGGATCGTGGCGTGGTACCTGAATGCAAGGGACCTGCTTCGACATTGGCACGAAAGTCTTTCTCGTTTCCGTCGCTTGCAATCACACTTTTCCTACCCTTGGCCACTGAAACAAAAATTATGGCAGACACCAAGAGCGCAACAGAGCGAATCGAAGATTTCGAGCTGGATAAACCGATTGCAGGGCAGGATGAACCAGCACCCTATCCACCATGCCTTCATGGCCTCAATGACGAAGAGATCAAGAGACTCGGCAGAAAGACAACTTTCAAACTGGATATGTTTGTCATGCCTGCGATGACCATTATGTACATCTTGAACTATCTTGGTTCGTTGACCGCGTTTTGGCTGCAATGATCAGAGTCTGACTATCTCATAGATCGACAGAATATCGCTGCATCAAAGCTGGCCAACATCATGGAAGATCTAAACATGACTGTCACCCAGTACAATACCTGCGTTAGTATCTTGTTCGTGGGCTACAGTCAGTGCTTGTCGGAATTCGTACTTGACAAGAACGTGCTGACGAGCCCTAGTCCTTATGCAAGTGCCCTCAAATCTGGTCGTGAGCAAGATCAAATGGCCGGGTCTCTATATCTGTGCTGCTGTTGCACTCTGGGGAGTTGTTTCCGCGTGCACAGCAGCAGTCAATTCTTTCGGCAGCCTTGTGGCATGCCGGTTTATGCTTGGCTTTGTTGAGGTACGCGACTTCAATGGTTTGAAGTCAGACCGCTGACGGATTGACTCGCAGGCTGCTTTCTTCCCAGGAGCGTTCTACTACCTCTCATGCTTCTACAATCGCAAACAGATCGCATTCAGAACAGCCATTCTGTATAGTGGAAGCCAGCTAGGAAATGCTTTTGGAACACTATTTGCGATTGGCATCATTGAGCTCGACGGAAAACATGGTTTGGAAGGCTGGCGATGGTAATTTGTAGCTCTCGTGATTATTCACGAGCTTCAGACTAATGAGGTTGTAGGCTGTTCCTCATCGAGGGCGTTCTCACTGTAGGCCTGGCTGCCATATTCGCTTGCTACATCCCGAACTCTCCTCGAAAGATCATGGGCTTCACGGAACAGGAACACGAATGGCTGCGTTGGAACTATGAATCTGACCAAAAACAACAAGACGAATCTGGCGAGGTCACGGCCAAGAAGGGTTTCATGATGGCTGTCACAGACCCCAAGACATGGCTGATGATGGCAACGCTCTATGCAACCTACACGAGTGCAGCGGTGAACAACTTCTTTCCCACTGTTGTCGGCGGTCTCGGCTTCTCACGAAATGCGACCTATGGTCTCACAGCGGTAAGTAGAGTGGTCCATGTATCAACGCTTCCCTCTCACTAACATTTGCGATAGCCACCATTTTGTTTCTGTGTCATCTGCATGCTGATAAATGGCTTCTGGAGTGACAAGAGGAAGAATCGATATTTACACATTGCGATACCACTATGCATCACGGTCGTGGCAAATATCATTGCCGTGTCAACACTGAGCGTTGCTGGACGCTGTAAGAATCGCTTAGCACTTCCTATGCCGATGATCATCGCTGATATGAAATTACAGACTTCGCGATGATGTTGATGCCGGCATCATTCTACTCCTCATCGATCGTGCAGTTGTCGTGGATCTCAGGAAGTCTGTCACAGCCTGCAGTCAAGCGTGCGGCGTCCATTGCGCTGATCAATTGCATCTGTAACACCCCCAACAGTAAGTAAAGAGAATGCTCAATGCCTCATCCCTCGCTAATTGCTTCCAAGTCTGGACGGCGTACCTCTACTATGACTCGCCTCGTTATGTCGCCGCATTTGGTGTCAATCTTGGAGCAGCTGTGGTAGCCATTGGCTTCGCGACCCTAACATTCGTATACCTCCGCAGGGAGAATGCGAAGATGGATCAGGGCAAGCCTCTGGGTAAGAGCGGCCCGACTGAGAAACAACAAGCTGCTGGCTTCCGATACATGCTGTAGATAATTGGCAGAGAACAATTCGAGAGCGTCGCAGATGCTCCTCCGATATTGCCGTGTGCGCAACCCACAAGTGACCCCCAATCCTCTGTGGAGAACCTCCACCTGTTTCCAATCTTCACATAGCGCAGCCCGAAGATGACCCGCTCTGGAGACTTCCTCAGGTCGGCGACCCAATGAAGTAGTGGAGTGACACTCGCACTAATTCGATCAATTGCACATTGGTCAAAAGCAACAGCCAAGCAACAACTTCCTCGACTCTTGGATCATTTCGTAAACCACCAATCCTTAGACCTCGTCAACAATGGCCAAGATCAAGACAGTCGAGCGCTTTCGAGTAAAGCCAAGATGGCTCTTCGTGAAGATCACCGACGAAGACGGCGGCGTGGGCTGGGGCGAAGGTACTCTTGAAGGCCACGACCTCGCAGTTGAGGGAGCAATTGACGAGATCATCGTCCGAATCGTTGGACTTGAAGCGAAGTAAGCTGTCCTCGCACATAGCATATCGTCAACTAGCTCATGTCTTTTCCCAGCAACATCGAACATATCTGGCAACTCATCTGGCGCCTAGGCTTCTATCGCGGTGGTCCAGTCTTCATGTCTGCATTATCTGGCATCGACATAGCACTATGGGACCTCAAAGCACGTCGCCTCAATGTACCCTTATACGAGCTCCTTGGTGGTCTCGTCCGAAACAAATGCCAGGTGTACTGCTGGATCGGAGGTGATCGGCCCTCAGACATAGCCACCGCAGCACAAGCACGAAAAGACCAAGGCCTGACTTGTGTAAAGATGAACGCCACAGAAGACGTCAACTGGCTTGATTTCCCGTCAGTCCTGGACTCTACAGTCGAGCGCCTCAAGATCGTGAAATCCCTCGGTCTAAACGCAGGCCTTGACTTCCATGGTCGTCTTCATAAGCCTATGGCGAAGCAATTGGCGAGAGCACTGGAACCACATCGACCACTTTTCATCGAAGAACCTCTTCTCGTCGAACATCCTGAAGCCCTCAAACAACTCAGCAACCAGACGACAATTCCGATAGCTCTGGGAGAACGTCTCTACACCCGCTGGGACGCCAAGCCCTTCCTCGAGAATTCCTTAATCGACATTTTACAACCAGACATCGCTCACGCAGGAGGCATTAGTGAAACTAAACGACTGGCCCAATTAGCAGAAACCTACGATGTAGCCATTGCTCCACACTGTCCTCTCGGCCCAATCGCTTTCGCTGCGTCTCTGCACGTTGGACTTACAACGCCCAACTTCGTGATCCTAGAGATGAGTTTGGGTATGCATTACAATACTGAAAGCGATGGCGGAGAATATGATTTGAACACTTATTTGAAAGATCGAAGTGTTTTTGGAATCAAAGAGGGTGGATATGTGGATGCACCGAAAGGTCCTGGGTTGGGGATTGAGGTCGATGAGGAGTTCATTCGCAAGGTCAGTGCTGAGACGCAGCCGTGGCAGTGTAAGGAGTTTTATGGACCGGATGGGTCGATTAGGGAGTGGTGAGGTAGATCCGAAAATGAACATGGATATTATTTGTGTAGCCTGATACATGTATCAAGCTATTGAACCAGACCGGACGTTCCAGCGCCGAGATTGATGATGACGCATTTTCACATGCGCGGAGCTTGGACCAACGTCAAAACGTCCCGCTTGCCTCCCGCAGCTGCCTCAAGGCTCAGCTGCATAAATTACTGCAAGCTTCTCCAGGAATCTACCCTCCGCCACACATCATTATGTCGACCGCCGACACAGACGTGCAAATGGCAGACGCCGAACATTCAGGATCTGGCGACGGAGATGGCAGCGTCGAGGCCGCCGCAGCAGCCGGCATGTCCAACATGATGCAAAAGGCTTCACCATACTCGTGGCATGATGATCGCGCCGCCGAGTCGGACGACTCCATGGTGGTGCACTTTCCCGGCCGCAGAGCAGGCCATCCACAGGACACACTGTTGCTCAAGGAGCCACGACCTTCCAAGAAAAGCAGAAAGGAAGCCAGAAAGGAGGAGTTCTCGCGTGGCTGCGCTAGAATCATCAAGAAGTGGAATCACGACCTTCTCCATCTCCTTCCAGAAGACATCTTGCCGAAAGATGCTGGTGCGCGCCAGCAACCCAGATTACTCAATCTCGAGGCGTGGCCGAAAACTCTAGTATGGGAGTTGGCCGGCTTGGCGAGACTTGAGTCTGATGTCGAGGTTGTGGCAGGGTAAGTCATATGTCATGCTGGATGGACTGGTCATTACTGACTGATGAAAGGCATCTTCTCATGTCTTACAAGGAACGTCTCGAGAAGGATCCCAAGAACCCACAGAAGAGGCTCAGTCCTAGAGATGTCAGAGCAGTGAAAGACGTTGTGAGGAAGGCGAAGCGAGAGTCGAAAGGCGGTGGCGCTATGACGAGAACTGATACTACCGTACCAGACGCAGAAGACCTCGAGAAAGCGCCGATGGGTGTAGGGCGGGAGGCGACGGGAGAGGGACAATTCGATGGAGGAAAGAAGATGGTGCTTCCAATCATCGGTGGACGTCGCTGATTTCGGGATGACCCTGACGCTCTCGTGTACACCATTTGGCCAGCAACCAGGGAGCTCAGCGCAATGCACAACTCCATGATATCTCTCGAGCAAAGGTCACCTTGTCACAGACAATAGCATAGTCTCGGGCTCTCAGCGCAGAGCGCGCATATCCTCAGTGGAGACATAACCTCTTGTTATGAAAATACCAGAGTCTAGTAAGTTCTTCGTCGCCGGATACCATCTGGAAGCAGGCTGAAAGCTGTGAATGGGAGTATCGTTATTTGGATCAAAGGTATAGTACGTCCCTGACGTAAGATCGAGCAAAAATGATCTATTTTTTCTTTCCACCACCGTTGCTCTCTCTTCGATCGCCCTCTTGGTATCATGCTGCAGATTTGGGTACAGCCTTGATACATGTATTGGAGACACCACTGTGCAAGTCTGTGCATGCATGCATCGCTGGTGCCTCTTCGACTGCAATGGTCTCGATGCTCGTTGTGTAGGGTCACAGGAAGGAAGTGTTCGAGCGGAGGTCACTCTTTGATAGATTTCTACTCCGCTCGAAAAGGCTTATTCTAAAGTGCAAAAGGGTCGGGAAAATCTGGGGATCGAGGCACCGATCGTCTCGAAATGCGATAAAATGTATACTTTTAGCGACTACATCGTAGGACTAATAGT
>AWYD02004474.1:0-59792 GCA_000504365.2 Pseudocercospora pini-densiflorae CBS 125139 | reverse complement strand
TAGATCCGTAAAACCTAACTCTATAAAAGCCTACCTAACTATATAGTAGAAAGTTAGACCGAGACGAGTTACGTACTTAGTTACTCCCGCGTTTAGCGCGGTCGGGTTAACTATTATCACCACATCACACGCATAGTCCGAGCTTACTGATGATACGTCATGCTACGCACTGACCATACGCTGCCAAGGCAACATGCGCTAGGAAGTTTGATCGATTCCGAAAATTGCATGGGCTCGTTCAGTGTTCACTGCGCTTTCTCGCAATCATAATCTTGATCGCCAGACGTCCGAGGAGCAGTGCAGCCACCCATCGCCACGATCGAAGAGCTGAATGTCTTGCCTGTACAGCATTACGAAGCCAGAGAGGCTGGGCGACAACAAAAAACTCTGGGCAGCTGTCGGCTGTCATCGCAAACCTGCAAAGAATCCTTGAGGCTTGACCGTCTGACGAGGCATGACGGATGTCTGGTGATCCTCGCGATTCCGGAACACGACCGAATCATAACTTGCGTCAGGCGCCACTACTTGAGCCTTGTTTATCGGAAGTGTGGCACGCCTTGCATTATTGTGGCGTAATTGAATGGCGTTTGCTATCATAGCCACATCATCGCAACCTGCCGAACGACCTCGTGGACGCTGCTCTTTGTCGATCTGTGGCGTTCAATATGCTTAATGATTAAAGTACTTACTGCTTGATCGTGATGGGACTCTGGTAGCCTGAGCAGTCTTTATGAGGCTGAGTAACCCATACGTGAGGTCTCAGCCCTCCTCAAGGCGTAGCACTTTGGTCAGGCTGCAGCACTCACTGTTGCGCCGATGACAAAATCCATTGTATTGTCTTGCACAGGCTTTGCCTCTTTCCGCCATATTCTACGAAGAGCATCTGGTCCAAGGAAATACAGAGCGGTCAGTCAATACAATGGACAAGCTTGTCATGAACGTCGTTCTTCCAATTACTAGTATACACAATAATCTCAAGCATGATCTATCAGGGTATCTTCACACGCTAATCCCAAAAATAACCAAAACGATGCTGCAGCTTTTATAATGAACGCCCGCTGCTCAATATATCCAGATTGAATCGCAAACTTCTCAGAAGCTGAAGAGTCCAGACCGGCGCTTTCCAAGAGGATAAACAACGATTGCGCTAAGGAACAAGCCAACCGTAATGCCAATAGCGACCTGTATGACACTATACCCAACATCAAAAGCGATGCTGTTAAGTGCATTGTTGCCGGTGGCGATATTACTGGTATTCAAAACCTGAGTGCCTCCAGAACTGGTGTTGCCAGTGATTTGGTTCGCTGAAGCAATTCCAGAAACCAAAGAACCGTTTACGGCCAGTCCACTGGGAACCTGCACGAAGATGGCAGGAAGCATGGCCGCTGCAGCAAGCGAGTATCCGACTCTCCTAGCTGCTGGCTGGAAAATCGACTCGTTATCGTCTGACAGACTTCCTTCTTCTAGTTTCTTCGACGACTTGCGACGACTTTCGATTCCGAAGACTCGTTTTCTAAACGCTTTCCAGACTGGACGAAGTGTAATTTCCCAAATATCGAGAGCCTTGTTCTCAATTCTGCCTCCGATGCGAGAGTATAAATTCGCCATTACGCCGATTGCGAGCGCACCCAGCGTATTCGATACCTGTGTATTGCCTGCGAAGCGTTGTGACGAGAAATAGTTGACAATGTATCCTGCGAACGCTATGATCATCATCATTGGTGCTTGTTTCCATTTTGCTTGGTTGATGATGATCAAGCACATCGTGAAGCCAGGCACGAAGAAGAAGAACCAGTATTCCGGTATGGTGTTGGAGCACTCCGTTTTCGAAGTAGCATTTGAGTCGATCATGCCGTAGATTGCTGTGCCGACTGTGATACCGAACCCCAGGAATAACGAATAGATTATAGCGTAAACCATGCGGACGCTACCGGCGACGATTGATCGGGATTGGAGTTCGAGTGATGCGCAGAGCACTGTATAGCCAGGCAGGATCAGGGCGATTGATGACTGTGCTAAGGCAGAGAAGCAGAAAAGCTCGCCTCCTCGTATGCTGCCGAAGGCACGAGCCAGGAATGAAGTGATCACTGCAGCTGAGATTTCGAATACGTTCGAATACAGGTCGGATTGTGGTGCGATGTAGAGCTGCAAAATACCCAGTATGCAGCCAAGGATGAATGAGATTGGCAGATCGATAAGTCGAGCCTGGAAAGCGAAGGGTCCGACGCAGACGGCGGCCAGTCCGAACACTGGGATCCGTACAAGTCGACTGAACTTGTCTTTTTTGGTGGTGACCTCTTTGAGTCTTCGGGTAGCTTCTTCAACGCCAAGCTTGTCATGTACGACTTCCTTATAGACTTCGTGTACATCTCGGAGCTTTCCAAGGTCCAGACCTTGCGCGACTTTTACTAGCTTGACTTCTGACGTGTGGGTGTCTTTGTCCTCGAAGGACATGATCATGGCGCCTGGAATGTAGAGAAACTGTGCATCAGTCTCAAGGACACGAGCACTCATTCGCATATACTCCTCAAGACGATGAGTCGGTGCTCCGTACTGCATGAGAGCCTTGCACAGCTTCATCAGGTATTTCTGTCTTGCAATCGTTTCGGCGATATGATTGGTGATCCGAAACTCTTCTTCAGCGTGCAGCTTGCCAAATCGATTAAAAAGAGGACCACTGCGTGTACGCTTTCCGAGACCAGGTCGCTTCTTGGCCTGTTCCTGCTGTTCTCGCAGCCTTCTCGAGACTTCATCGCCAAGATTAGACACCGCTGGAGCACCTATACTCGCCGATGATCCGATGAGATGAGCAAGCGATGTGGTAGAGTGATGCTTTTGCTTGTTTTGAGAGTACCAATGCCGACGAGGGGTGGTAGTGCCACTTTCCGGAGGTGAGCTCTGAGGCGACGACATTGCAGACCAGCTACCACTGTCGCCACTCCGAGATCTGTGATGGGAGGATCTGCCATGACCACCGTCTTCGTTGTATAATTTGAGAAGAGCACCTAAAATGCCACCTCTATAGTGCTGGGGTCGTGGTTGATAATCTTGAATGAATTCTTGTTCTTCGGTCGGAGTGACGGCGCCAGATCGGGCTCCTGTTTCATGGTCAGAACGTATTGATGGCAGAAGCACAAAGCGCAGCTAGGGAGATGCCTCGAGACATCGTTGAGATAGCCAGCGACATCAGGATTACGACGCCGTGGGGGTGTCATAGAAATATCGAGTCATGCTTTCTGATGCAATGGCAATATCGATAGCAGTAAACTTACCTGATCCAGGGTCCACTTCGAACGTCTTGTTGTGAAACGCTCCTCGAGCATCAGTATGTCTTCTGACGAGCTTGTACGCTTCCTCATGATGCTGCTTGCGTTGGCTTTCGATAGTCTGGTGTTCCTCGTCATCGGAGTCTGGAGTGTGGCTCAGATCTGCCAGTGGGATGTCGCCTGCTTTGATACTTGGGATACGGGATCTTTCAGGAGATGCGTGTCTTGAGGCGATCTCCTCATGCTCAAGTCGCTTGCCTCTCTCAAGAGCTTCACGTGCCCGAGCCTGCCTATGGGCTCTCTGGCCATCGTCATCTGGCCCAATAAGCTCCTCATCGGGCACCTGTGACACAGGTCTATCGCCACGTCTGATAGCAGGGCGCGGACGAGGAACACTAAGACTCTGCACTAACGATCCTCGAATAGCATCGGTCTGCTGTTGTGACAGCTCTGGGAGATGGGATCTGTCTGCAGAGCCAAGCAGTTGGTCGCCACTATTACTTCGAGTGTGTGTTCGAGAAGGAGTGTTGCTTCCACTCTCAGCAGGTGAGCCATCCCAGTAAGGACTGTTTGATCCAGGCGATGAGAAGCCTTCTACTACTCGATCACCGCGATCGCTAGGTTCCGCTCCTCCAGTAAAACCAACTTTCTTCTTTCCCTTCGTCTGAGCTGCATTGCTCGGTGTTCCTCCCTCAGCACTGGTCACTACGCCACTCGATAATGGCGAATGTCTTCCTGGTTCAGACATCAATGGCGGGTCGCCGAAAGGATTGCTCAGTTCCTCCACTGGAGTACTCATGTTGGCTAGTACCAGTAATGTGGAATTATGTCAATTCTGGGGTAACAAAGGTAGATCGAATGGTATGACCCGGATCCGGTGCTTTGGCTGCAGTCCAAGTCGAGGGATTGCATGCACACCTCGTGCTTAAACAAAGGAAACAGATCGCATCTGGTCAGGGTCCAGGGAAGATGAGATGTCGACTATCAGGCAAACGAACAAGCGATAAGCGGAGAGGGTCGTCGTCTGTAGTGTTTGAACTTGTAGTTGATGTTATCAAACCCGGAACACAGTTGAAGGCAGTTCGCTGAGCTGACAAGGATCCCTGGAGCGACCGATCGAACTCCTGCGTGCGAATCAAGCCGCGAAAAGCCCGCCAGAAAGTTTTCTCAGGCTGATTGCGTGAGCGAGCAGAGTGGCAAAGAAGGATAACGAAGAATAATAAACGTTGAATGTTACAAGAACGAGGAAGAAGTTGTGCAAGAGCATCGAGCGTCGTACCTTCTGCACTCACCACATGTATGCCCTACTGCTAGAATCCGTGGGGCAGAGATTCGTCAAGATTCCAGACAACAAGTAGTTCGGACCAGGTTGTGGTAGCAGGACCCATAGTACTTATCAGCGACCCACTCTCCTTAGTCGCTTTAGTCGCACGTGGAACATCTGAATGGCTCTTCCAAAAGGGTGGAGTCGTTGTGAAAGCGGTATGCGCGTTCCTCTGCGTCCGAGCAATCCGTGCAAACTCGCGATCAGAATTTCGCGAGAGACAAGTGCCGCAGCTTCCTAGTGCCCAAGAAGTAGACTATTGAGTTCGAGAACAGAAGTCTATTCGTACGCCGAAGAAGAGGCGCCGGCACTGAGTCCTGAAAGTGACCATGTCTTCGAGACAGGCTGGCTTTTGCAATGCGCAGTTTGGGCGGCAGCAGATTTCGCGGTATCAGGTCCAAGGAACGCCGCCAGATAGCGGAAGCCCAGCAGCGAGACTGGCATGCCGATGCGGAATTTTGTGGGTCAGATACGTGCTTAGTAGGCGAGGCAGGTTGCAAAGAAGTGTGAGAAGATTACGAGAGTTCTCAACGAGGGATGCCGTGAGAGTCAGCGTCTCGAAAAGGCGCCACGCCACGACAGCCGTGCAGAGTTTCGGGATCGCCGCATGGGTGCGTTGAGTAGCGTTCAACGTCGCATAAAATAGAAACTTCACATGTGAAGATTCGAATCTCTACCAAGCTCTCGTTTGGCTGACTCTATCATATTTGCGAGAGTAATGCGGCCGTCTCGAATGTCGTTAGCTATCTCGCAGTTCTGCGGTTCTCAAGCAGAATCTATCTATGCACTGCCCTGTGGACCACAACGCTCATGAAATAATCCCAAAAATGCCGCCGTCGTCGCAGGAATGCTTATGAAGTCACAGATCTACTTCTCTCTCATTCGTCTCCAGTGTCCCCAGAGATTCGCGTCGCAATGCGGGTCTCTCAAGTCCACCTCACATCCGATCCAGAACCAATGCCTCCTGAATCCGAATTACCATAGCCACTATCTTTAGCACTCACAGTTTCGTCATCATCTTCAAAATCTATGTCGAATTCGGGCTCTTTGCGTACGTGGTGTTTTTGACTCTCGTCATTTTCGACAAATTCGGCACCATCGCCCTCTGCGTTCTCGGTACCACCACCTGCCCATCCTTTCTGCTCCGCAGCGCGAGTGTTCCAGCGCAAGGTGCGAGATATGCTGTCAAACCACTCCAAGGGTTGTCCCATGACTGTAGGGAAGGGGTACTGCGAAGCACGTACGACCACCTCGTCACCGCGACCGAGCTCTACTCGACCTTTGCCATCGAACGATACAAATGCTCCACCTCTGCCGGTGGACGGTATTGCCACTTTTAATGCCATATCGTCGTTCAGCAGCATGGGTCGGAATGACAGTGTGTGGGGACATATAGGGGTAAGTAGAATAGCTGGAATGTCCGGATGAACAAGGCTTCCTCCAGCGCTCAGCGAATACGCTGTGCTTCCTGTCGGCGTACTAAGAATGATCCCGTCTGCGCTGATCCGGGTAAGCAGACTATCGTTTGCGTATAGGTCCAGGCTGGAGATGTAAGAGCTTGGGCCTCGGTCAATAACCAATTCGTTCAAGACTTCGTGTGTCTCGCCTTCGATCTTGGTACTCTGACTTTCATTGCTGCCATAGTTGCTTGCCGCTGTTGACAGACTAGTCGTTGATGCTGCCGATGATGCCACGACCGACGAAGCAGCTGACCGGTATACAGTGCATGTGAATCGCATTCGAAGATTGACTCTCATGCCTTGTTCGCCCATGACTCGATTTAGCTGATCTTTGTACACCTCAAAATTGAAGTTCGTCAAGAAGCCCAGCGAGCCCAGTGAGAATGACAGCACCGGCGGCACAATACGCTGAAACAGCCAAGAAGTGTATAGCACAGTTCCGTCTCCTCCAAGAGTGATTACCAAGTCGAACATCTCCGGCCGTTCCAAGCATAGAGCAGGTGTCCAGAAGCGAAGCATATCCTCAAATCGCTCATCTTGCGCCAACAACGAATCTATGTCGAATCGTTTCGATTTCCTCAGTTTAGAATCTACCCAAACATTAACACCGATATCCTTTCCGTATCGCGGAGTGGCGAGCAGAAATTCTGCCAGTTCTCTCGTGAGAGTGACAAGTGTATTATCCCGCGCTTTCGTAACAATCATAACGTTTCGGACAGCACGCTTGAGTGGCCGTCTCTGGAGCTGTCTAGAGACCTCTCTCACACTCGCAGCAGTCTGCATGAGTGTGCTATGCGATAGTTGGTCGTCGCCCTTGATCTCCTCTAGCACCTTTTCTATGTTCACCGCATCCCCAAAACGCTTGTGGAAAAAGCAAGGGCTGGTCAGAGCAGCTAGCCTAGCGATGGACGGCACGTCTGAACTCATGCTGAATCTCGCCATGGCTGCCGTAAGATCTTCCTGTTCTCGCGGCGTTCGTGATCGCTTCTCCTCAAGTATCTCTTCGGCAACGGTATGGGCGACCATTACTTGGGGTGCAGGCATAGGTACTCGGGCCGCGCCCGTTGAAAATCGTCGCGGTGTACTGTCGAGCATGGGCATACCATTCGGGCGATCAAATGAATCTCGTCGCAAAGGCGTCCGCGCGAGTGCCTCGCCCATTGCAGTACGCGGCGTGCTTTGGCCGCCATTGTGAGGCGAGCTGGTCTGCGACTTTCGGTCTTCCATGGCCGATTCGCGAGATGTTGGGGTTGTCTGATGCCCGTCTTCACAGCATGCACGCTGCAGAAGAATGCCTGGATTCGTAGAGTGGATATGCTCGCTATGGGATGCGGTAGATGCGATGCGGTCTATGTTCGGCGTTTAACGGAGATGGCTACCGCTGCTGCAAGATCGTAAGATGGGGGATGGTCGCACTGATCTTAGTCGAAGCCATCGTGATGGATGAGATCGTGGTCAGATATGGAGGATTGTCAGGACGTGGGAGACAGGCTGAATGCCCATCCTTCAGTCGTTGTGACCGGCTTTTGGGGCGGCGGCAGGCTTTGTTCGGTTGGTAATGATGATGTGGAGAGGCTTTCGCGCTCCGGCAATCACTCATCGTGCCCGCCGCCGACAATCCTTCCGCCCTGCCATTAACATTCTCCGACCGGCGGACTTGGATATGGAAGATCATTTGGCTAGGCGGCTTAAATCGGTTCGTATGACTGATTATATGTGTACAAGAGATTTGACTACTAGGAGGAAAGAGAGTGTGCGATGCAAGCACACAGTTTCAAGAGAAGCATGTGAGGCAGAGATCACATTCGCTAACAAGGGTATCGACAGTGAAACCATCTTCGAGCGGAGCCACGGCCGTGAGCTTCGACTCCAGCTGTTATCGTGACCGGACATCAACGTTAATCTCTTGCCCCTTAATAGGGTCTACAATATCGAGGCGGTGAGCCGTGTATGTATTCTTGGACTCGGTAATATCATTCTCGCATGGATGCTCAAAGGCTATCTAAATCACGAAACTTCATAGGGTATACAAAAGGTCATGTCTCCGTGCTGTCCTCCATTAAATCTGCAATCTCCATGCTGTCGGCTGTCTTTGGACTCATAACATGAAATGTGTTCCTTCAGACCTGGAAGGTCCCCTCTACGAGCGTCGATCGGCCTCAGCTTGCTTCTGCACTTCACTCTCCACCCCCCTCTGCAAAGTCTTCCCCTGATCATGCTGTGCCTCGCGTCTTGCCTGCTCCTCACGATCACCAGTAAGACCAGCAACAGCACCACCAACCGTTCCCGAAACCCGGTCCTTGATACCGGATCCCAAATCATTGAGCTGGCCCTGGGCTTCTTGTGCTTTGCCTTGTTCGTTCTGTTTCTGACCTTCTTGCTTCAGGCCTTCCATTCCAAGAGTTCCACCGATGAATTCTTTGCCTGCGCCAATGGTTTGGTTCCAGCTTCCTTCTTGTCGGTTTGGGTCGTTGGCTGCGACGCCAGAAGCTGAGACTGAGTAGCCTCCGACAGATGCGCCGGCTTTGGAGACCTCATCACGAGCTTCGGCGATGTCTTTCTTCTCTGTAAAAATGTTATTAGTGCAAGATTCGTTTAGTGATGGCGCTCGACTCACGCTCTCCCTTCGTCTGCTCTTTGGTACTGCCAGTCAGTGATCCCCAAGCACTTTGGACTGTGCCTGACACTGAGTCGATGGTAGATTGGAGAGTTGAGGTGTCCTTGTCCGACATGATGGCGTTGTGTTGTTATTGATTGGTAGCTATGTGGTTGTTCGTTCCGAGGTAGTTGTTCTGTTGCCAAAGTTTGCAAGTAGGTGAGTTACCAGATTCTATATATCTGCCACGCGTGCCATTCTTTCATTCACGCGCCCAACTGCTTTACGTCATTTCTGCCCCACCACACCAAAAAGTTGGCTGTAGCACGGGCGTGGTGGGCGCCACGAGATCGTTCCATACCACGCACGTGGACCCACAATCTGCAGTTGCCAAAGTTGGCTGGTTCTAGAATCTGCAGATACGAATATGCTCGTAGTGTTCTCGTGAGTGCATGACGAAGCTACAGCTCCAGTCTCTTTTCAGGATAGAAATCCGAGGTGGTGAGGGAAGTGATCTGAATCCAAGACATATCTCATTGTCTGCTTTGATCAATCGTCTAAAAGCAGTAAACTACATATACTGTGGTATCTCGCAGTTGTAAACAAATTCCATTCAGATAGAACACAAGTCCTCAACATCCCTGATAGCAACTGCGTACCCCAAGTCCTAACACCCGCTTGCTCGCTCAACTAAACCTTGGAACCGCACATGTCTTCAAGACAGCAGTTCCCAATTATTATTGCCATCATAAGAAGAGTCTTCAGCCGGCATCAGAATTCCGCGAAATGTTTCGCTGCTCGAGCTGCCCGCGGAATTTGTCCATTCCTGTGAAGTGAAGTCTTCTGAACTGCTCAAGCCTTCATCTGTGGAGAAAGACAAGATGCTTGCCGGATGGCCACCACTCTGCGGTGTCAGCCCAGAGTTTGAACTCGTGTTGGTGTCACTTTGACATAGAGCCCACAAGTCATTATGCCAGGCGACAGACTCGCTGCTTATCGCTGGTGTAGAAGCATTGTTGTGAATACCAAGAGTCGGCGCATCAAGCAGAGCATCTACTGGTGGACCACCATAACATGCATCGTAGATATTCGTGTCGCCGTTGTCCAGGCTTCCAAGGAGTTTCTCCCAGTCGGTCGGGCCTGGCTCAGTCTTTATTGGTTGTGTGGGTCGGTTGCCAGCCTGAGATGTGGTGTCTGGCTCGTTTCCGAAGGACAAGTAGTCCAAATTCGTATTCCTGGTCGCCGGTGATAGTGGCTTGGGCTTCGGTTGTAAGGCCGGAGGAGCAGAGGGTCTTGTGACGGAGGTCGATGTTGGACGACTATACTGGTTGACTGGAGATCGTGCGGGCTCCGAACGAGATATCGAGGATGGACTGTAATTCGGAGGCTGCAAGGACGGCTGCGACTGCGTTTGTGCACTGTGAGGATGGAGGGTGATTTGATGTACAGTTGCCCGACGACCTCCTTCACCAGCATCCAGTCTTGGCTTTGCTGCAGCAGTGAATCGCGATGCCAGGGCTTTCAATTGCTTGCGAGTCGAGGAATGCGAGCTGTGGTTGGACTCTCCTCCATCGGAATTATGTCGCGACAACGGTGGTGTTTTCGACTTGACGGCAGGAGCCTGTGGTGGAACGAACGAGTTCGAGACCTGTTCAAATGCAGTAGCGTTGGGTGCTTCTGCCTTCTTCAACACGTTGATCAGAGCCGTAAGCATCTTGCTGTTGTCTTTCAAAATCTTCGAACTAGGTTCAAGCCCGATGCCCTGTCCCTGATTGTCAGCAAAAGCATTTACGAGATGGCCAATCGCGGGGAAACACTTACCTGGAACAATAGACCAAAGCCAGAAAGTACAAGCATCTCATCTCGGTTCAAACAGAAGGAGAAGCTGAGAGCTCTCTCTTCCAGAAGCTGCACGATCTGAATCATATGCTTGCACGAGCTGGCCATGGCGATCATTGAGGATTGCGACCTCGAGCCCAAAGAGGCGCAAATGGCCGGTCGATGAATCAGTGCACGAATGTAGTGGTAAGCAAGTGAAAGCAGAGGCGACCGACTGCTAATGGTTCCGGTGCTCGGTTTGTCTTGGGCAAATTGAAGGCGGAGATGTGGCGGGAGACCAGCACACCACGTCTCTAACTCGTCGGAAAGCTCAGCGAGTTTCTTCAATGACAGGTCGTACGAAGTCTTCGCAGGATAGACGTCCTCCAAAACTCTGGAAAGTATTCGAGCAGCACGGAAAAGTGCCAAAGCGCTGGATAGCTTCGTCGATTCTCCTGGTAGAGTTGGCTGAAAGCCACGCTCGGTAACGTACTCATCGTCAGCGTCGACCGGGAATTCGCAGTGAACATCATCGTCCTTTAGCTGTTTTGGTAGACCGAGAATGACAGCCGTGAAGCTATCGACAGTGTATAGAGTCCAGAACACCTTTTTGCGGGTCTCGCAGGTCAATGTGCCCAAAGCGAAGCGCTTCTGCGACTGATGTAGGCCGAGGCGGGTGCAGAGAGTAGTCGATAGACCTTTGTAAGACAGTAGCCGTGTGTAGTCGCCTTGTTGTACGCAGAATAGCTGTGCAAGGACTAGTACTTGTAAGGTAGTCATGGTGTTGCCTGTGATGATGGAGTCAAGTGCAGCCTTCCATTGCGATTCGAAGCTGTCGAGATCTGGAGACGACCGTGTGCCGCTTGACATGCAAGCGATGCCAAAGACAAGACTGAGCTGTGCGAGTTCGCCCTTGTCGGTCACAGATTCTGGTTCCGCCACATACCGCTCATAGAGGGTCAAAAAGGTTGGACGGTGCAGGACGGGAAATAATGGTGCCCATTCCTGGAAGAAGATGTTGACGAGCTGATCAGAAAGCATCCTCGAAGGTGCTTTGAAGGTAACCGGGGATGTTGGAGTAAGTATACCAGCCCTTTCTTTCACGCCGCTTGTGAGCATGACATTCGTGTCGATGTCCTGTGTAGAACGTCCCGTTTCCTGAACTCGATTCTTGAACGCTTCAATGAATGTACGCCCGCTAGAAGTACCCGCAAAATAAGAGTCTGACCCATCCTCATCGAGAAGATAAGGCGATTGTTGTACTCGGAAAACGTCGTCTTTGGCTGGAGATTCCGCTTTCCCAAGCGGCGAATCTACAGAAACAGTAGACGGTCGTCGTGGTGACGGTAGTTGTATCGGGTGAGAGGATTGTGAATGTATCCGCGACAGCATGTCAATCTTCTCATCCTTCTCATCCAAAAGTTCCTTCAATTCTCGTACTTCTGACTCCAGACCTCGCACTCGCTCTTCCAGTGACTCTGTGTACCCCCTTGGGAATGCTCGCCTGCTCAACTTATCACTCGTCTTGCATTCAAAGCCCACGTTGGCACACTGCGAACAGCAGGGGCGGATTCCATCGCATCGTATCTTTTTGCTTCGACATCTGTGATCCGGTGAGATGGAGTTATTCACTATCATCGCGTGCCTTACCTATCACAAGCCTGTGCGATTCTCGTTTGCGCATTCGTCCCGACCTTGATGACCTTCATTGGAAGTATGCCCGGCATGGTGGGAGAGTCTCTCCAGCGTCAGCTGGCAGTCCGAGGATGGTATATTTAGTTCCAAGTGCTCCTGGAGGGTGGGGAATGCGTCGTCGAGCTCATCCAGTCGCAGGTCGAAAGTCTAATGGTAGTGCTCAGACGTTGTTTTTGGCAGAACAGAGGTTGCTTAGAGTCGAGAAGATTGTAAGACGGCAGTGTGTTTGAGGGCGATGTACGCCATCAATGGGACAATCCGGGGCAGCACCAGGACATGCGCTCGGTACCAACACTAGCGACGACTTGGGCCTCACACGATCAATTTGCGGAGGGCCCCATGCAGACGGTTCCTTCGACAGTGACAGAAGCTCGCCACAATTGGTCGATTGTGATATAGACTTCATCGCTGGTGAGAAGTGTGGAGTGATCTTCCCATGGCGTTCGTCACCTGGCCAGTAACAAGCTCGAAACCTTCCAGTCCGCCGACAACTCCGAAGTAGAGGGAAGGATACCTCAGGGCAGAACTTCGCCTATGCATTGGACATATGCTAGATTCTTCCGGGGGCCCGATTCCATCGAGCAACATCCCTACGAGCGAACATCTCCCAAGCACTTGCAAATCTGGTTACTGGAATGCTGCGTGAAATTTCTGTGACAGTAAAAGTGTCCTTCATTGTCCGACTAGAAACCTAGGCAGAAAACGTTAGCGAGGCAGAGCGGGGCAATCAAAACCTGAGCTGGGACCAGCTATGCTCTTATTTGTCAAAACGTTTTGGAACATCTCTTGTCCAGCCAAATGTGATATCATCGCAGACGCAAGTCGCCAATGCCCAGTGAGCTGCGCGGCTCCTATGCATATAGCTAAAGCATGGCGGCTGCGTCAATCTCAATATTGGAGCAACAACACACCTTTCACTACCCACGCTGCAGGCGCCTTGCGACAGCAAAAGTGCAGAGTCGAGATCGCCTTCCAATGGCCACCACGGCCACAGCCAGCTGCACTAAATTGACTTGACCTCCGCCTTCCTCTCTGATTTATCCTTGCAACACACGGACTTGAGAGCAGGCTGTCTTGACATCGCCATTCCCAGTATACCAGCGTACTGGGCAGCTTAAGCTTCGTGGGGAAGCTGGCCTGGCACGACTACCACTGAGACGCTCAATGTAGAACGTAGATCATGCGAACTCCTCTTCTGGGGATTCAGAATTCATTTCGGACAGGTATCGTCTCACAATCGGATCGTCTGCCAAAGCTAGTTTCTGTTTGGGAGTAGTTAGTACTGGTTGTCAAAAGTGCGCGCTCGCACAGCTTGAAGCCGCGGCTTCGGCCATACAGCATCCCGTTGAAACAGCAAGAATATAACATCTTGCATCCACAATTGCACAAATGATGTGACCAGGCAGGCAGGGCTGAAGGAGGGTGGTAGACTTACCTGTCTTTCAAAGTCTCCGTAGGCCTTCTCGAGAAGCTCGAATTCTAATCTCCTCAATTTCAAGGCTGATGCATAAGGGAAGCTTCTCACATCTGCTGCGTCACCATGCGGCAAAGCTTCGACGTCCTCCTGGGTACTGTACAACAATTGCAACTGGTCGAAGACTCGTTGCTGTAGGATTACAACAGCACGCAGCCTGTACACAGGCCACAAGTCGCTTTGTGCAAGGTGACGCCGTAGATCGCCGGCTCCATGCTTCAATTCGATACCTTGGAAAGTGGCTTGGAGCTCCGGCTCGTCCTGGTCGACTGTTCTTGCGAGCTCAAAGCGGAGTCCCTCCTCCTCGCCAGCGCACATGAGCCAGACAAAGTCGCCCTTCCAATCGATCTCGTCCTCTGTGTTGGATTCGTCATCGACAATCCCGCCGCCAACCATGTCGATGATCTTAAATCCCGGAGCACAGTCCGCAATCTTCAATTTCGCTGCTCGCGACGGGTCACTGTCCGGTATGCTTAGGCTGAGAAAGAGAGTCTCTGCTGTCTCCATGGAATCGTCGATGAAACCGTACGAGAACAGCACTGTTTGACATATTACTTTCACATCTGTGAACCAGGTGAAGGACTGAACTCACTCTCACAAGCTCCCTTCTCGTCACCATAAGTAATAGTGACTTCTTGTCCTTCTCCAAGAGACTTGCCCTCGATCAATCGAAGAAAATATCGCCTAAACGCATTAGGAATGCAGACTGATTGTTACTCAAATGATACCAACCCATCTTCGCGATCATAGCGAGCAATAGTGCTGTCACCTGCAGCATGACTGGCCAAATCCATGCCAGGAATCATGCATGAGCCATAGAAGTCCAACGCTCGCGAACGAAACATGGCATCAACGTGCTGTGAAAGTGAGGCGTAAGCAAAACCTCCGCGAGCGAGAGTGTCATTGTGGTGATGAAGCCTACCAGCCAATCCTCGAATGACAGAACACCTTCCACCAGACTGTACCATCGTGTGCGAGCGGCAGACTCGCAGAGCAGGTCGTATTCGAGGCGGAGACTTTTCAACTTCGCAGAGACGGCCGGCGCCAGGGTAGTGCCAACCAGCAATTGAAGCTCCTCAGGACGCCAGAAGGTGGGTAGAAGCTCACAAGGCAAAGTCTTGACATAGCTGTGATGAGTCAGTCTCTGCTCCATTGCGAGTCCCGAGCCTGTTTGGCTTCAGGTCATGTAGATGCGGACGAACTCTGTAAGAGCACAGTGCACCCCGACACGTTCTGCAAGATGGGGGCAAGAGACAGAAGCTTGAAAGAGAAGAAAGGAAAGAATTGCACCTCGAGGCGTCTGCCACAAGGTTAGCCATACTCCTCGTAGGATTTGTTGCAGCTAGTCAGGCGAAGCATTGAGCAGAATAAAAGCGGTGCGTCGTAAGACCAAAAGCGAGATCGTAAGAGGCCAAGACCTACTCTGCCGAAGTCGTCAAGGCTCTCGATGAGCTCCCGAAAGTCTCTGTCGAAAAGAGCGTGTCTTTTGACTGCCTCAAGTGAAAGTACTAAATCTTCGGATATCGTTAAGAACACGGACTGCTCCGATGAAGAATCTTGCACAGGCCTGTCCGCAAGCAGGCCAATGCCTCGTCCTGGCACCACAGCAGGAGAAGCGCATTTGAACTCGATGCCGCTGGCGATGGCCCAGGTTGTCAGGGCGGCAACATCCAGGTGCAGCCAGCCCTCTGCTTTCCCGCGCTGTACCAGCATTCTCGCTGACCGCACGCGCCTGGCCGAGCAGTTGTCTGTAACGGTGGACGGTTGGAGCAGCGTGGTCGAAGACAGACGTTGTGCAATGTGAAAGAATGCGGCGAGACCCTGGAGCGAGGCGGCTGCAGGGGTTGGTCCGGCTCGCTAGCCGGGTTGCCATGGTCGATGATTTGGCAAAACAACAACAGAATAACAAAGCTTCTCAAGCACTGTCATATTGCTCCAGTCTGCATCGCCAGACAGACAGACTGTCTGCCAGATCACATCAGGAGTCTCTGGCTGCGGTTGTGGCATTCTCATTCTTGGGCTCAGTTGCATCTCATCGCAAAGGCATCGCCAGCAGAGCTCTTAGACTTCCGCGTACCTGCAGCTGCACGCGACCTCGTCCATCTCCAGCTCGCCGCCCGCAATACATACATACATCAAAGCTCTCCGCCCATCTATCTATACCACCACCACCTCGGTTCGGCCACAACATTCGATAATCTGCATCCTCCACGGCAGGCGCCAAAAGCCTGCGACTGCCAATGCCTCATCAATCGCGGCAGAGTCTTGCCGAGACAGCCTCCGTCACCAGCTATGGACAAGTGATCGAGTACATTCAAGGTGCGCACCATTCGGAGTGGCTTTGTTGGCCATAGACATTATCGAATTCATTGCTAACATGGCTATTTTCGCACTCACAGATCGCCTGTATCTAGCATCTTACACGCATGCCCCCGATGAGAGCACGCCGTTCCCATATCCTGCAAAGCAGAGTCGGTCGCCGCACAAGCGATCATCGCGGGCGCAGACCGGACCCCAGGGTGCACAAAGCAGCCATCCAACGCTTCCACCATTCTACTTTTCGATAGATCGCAGTCTACTCTACAACGCTTTCCACGCCGATTTCGGTCCACTGCACATTGGTCATTTATACCGATTCGCTGTACAGCTACACGAGGTGTTGGGACACCCGGAAAACGAGAATCGAGCTGTGGTATTCTGGAGTCATGCAGATGCGCGGAGTATGTTTTCGAAGTGAACGCTGCCACGACATGGTGTCTAACAATTTTGCAGGCCGAGCGAATGCCGCATGCATTCTCGCTACTTACATGGTTCTGATTCAGAATTGGCCACCACATCTGGCACTTGCACCAATCTCGCAGATGGACCCGCCATGCATGCCATTCCGTGACGCAGGCTACAGTCAGGCCGACTATTCCTTGACTATTCAAGATGTCGTGTATGGAGTGTGGAAAGCCAAGGAGGAGGGTCTCGTTGGCCTTAAGGAGTTCTCGCTTGAGGAGTACGAGAAATACGAACGAGTCGACATGGGCGATTTCAACTGGGTGTCACCGGACTTTCTGGCTTTTGCGTCGCCACAACATCAGCCAACTCATGTCATAGGACCCAATGACCCAATGTTCAACGAGCTGCCACGATCGATCTCCGCCATCAAGCGCAACGCTACATTGCCGACGCCATTCAAGAACGTGCTTACTCACTTTGCCGAAAGGGGAATTGGTCTTGTCGTTCGCCTAAATTCGGAGCTCTACTCGCCCAGCTATTTCACTGCACTGGGCATCAAGCACCTAGACATGATCTTCGATGATGGAACATGCCCGCCGCTAAATCTTGTCCGGAAGTTCGTGAACTTGGCACACTCTACGATCAACGAGAAGCACAAAGGTATTGCCGTACACTGCAAAGCTGGTCTGGGTCGGACTGGCTGTCTGATCGGAGCCTATCTCATCTACAGATATGGCTTCACAGCGAACGAAGTCATCGCGTTTATGCGATTCATGCGACCCGGAATGGTTGTCGGGCCGCAACAGCATTGGTTACACTTGAACCAAGGCACTTTCCGAGAATGGTGGTTTGAGGACACCGTGAGAGAGAAGATCATGGCATCCATGCAACCTGCGACTCCAACGCGGCTACAGAATTCGAGTGCGAGACGTCTCGCCAGCAATGGTCAGACCTTCACTCCCCCAGGCGGTGAGCGCCATGCCGCTAGCCCAAGACGAGCTCTAGGCGAAATCACCAATAACGAGTCGGCCGCAACATCAAACGGCGGCACCAACTCTGCCGATGACTTCAAGAACAGCGTGGGTGTCGCAGACGAGAATCTGCCAGCTCCCACACCCGGACAGCCTCGCAAGACGAACAAGGTGTACGGTGGTAGGAGAATTATGACCGAAAATCAGCCTTTCAGTATCCGAGAAGAAAGTCAAGCATCTCATACGCAGAGATCTCGGACGACAGTGGAGGCCAACGAGTCTGAGGAGGACTACGCGTTACGTATGCTGTCTCGGAAGGCGAGTCAATCTCCAGTCAGTCGCAGCGGTAAACGCCGAGCAGTGTCTTGCACAACCACAACGACGACAACAACCAAGTGGGATGTTCCCACGGATACTAGCGACGCAGAGAATCGACCCGAAAGTGCTGATCAGATCGCAAGTCCAAGCAAGCCACCGAAGACTCCAAGCGCCAAGAGCGGTAATGGCATGGGTAGCTTGAGCGTCAGCAAGCGGTCGTCTCCCGTTCGTCGTAGTACGGAAGGCAAGACCAGCGTACGCAAGACCAGCGGCCGGGTCGGCTCCGTTGGCACGCAAGGACTGCGAGCCCATAAGAGCTCCTGAGGAGAAGATTATCTGCATGAGCATTGTTGATGTCGTACAAAGCAATGAATGGCGAGGCGCTGGTTAAGGTCTGGGAGGCTTTCATGAAGTTTGCATTTCTGTCGCGGGCTTTTCGTATCTGTTGCGACAACGAGCACCATCTTGGTGAACGAACGAGACGCATTGGGCGCATGGTGGTTACGGTTACGGACTCTGTTCTTGGGCATTTCCCGCACGGCACTGTGGTGCATAGCGAATGGCTATCAATGATGTGTACGATCATGGTATCATCAAAGTTTTTCTTCAAACCCACTTCCTAAGGCACGGACACCAGCTTCATGCATCTTTGGAGATCGAGGTAACCGCACTGATGTGACAACAATGTAGGCGTGTGCAAGTAGCAAAGAACCGTCCATTCTCTGGCTCATTATTACAATACTTTCATTCTCTAGAGCGCAACCGACATTCTTCTCATCACTCCCACTGCCCCGATCCCAGATCCACAGGCACACCCTTTTGCATACAATCCATAATCTCATCAATCGTCCAAGGCTCATACTTGTATCCAGGAGGGAAGTTAGGATCTTGTTTCGCAATTTCTGAGTCATCGAACTTAATTCCTGCTTCCATGTTCTTGACATTCGCGTGGTAGTGTTTGTATGTGTAAGTTTCTGGATCGTGGGACCAGACCTGTAAAAAGATGAATTTGTTAGTCAGGAAAGGGAGGAAGGGGGAGGAGATGTTTGCGTACCCATTTTGGAAGTTTGGGTTGTGCTCTTCGTGGATCGAGGGCTACTTTATCCCAATCTGTTTCTTGGAGGAGTTCTGCGTTTGAGAAACCTAGTTTTTGGGCGCAGGCGTTGCGGATGAATCTGCAGACGGTATGTTAGTGCTGAACGCAGAGGTATTTCTGTTGCTTGCTTACCTGAATCTTATGTGTGATTGAACAGCTTCTGGGATGTTGCCGCCTGACAATTGAAGACATGTAGCTAACGAGACTGCGTCTTCGATCGCTTGTGTGGCTCCGTTTGAGCTTGCTGGGAGATATGAGTGGGCACTGTCGCCTATTTGGATAACTCGCTTCCCGGGAGAGGTCCAGCTTGGTTGGGGATCACGCCATAGCAATTCGAAGTTGACGATCGTCTTTGGAGGCGTGGTCTTGACGAGTTCTTTGAAGATGTCTGCCCATGGCTTTGAGCCGATGCCCTTGTCCATTTCGTCGAGCACTTCTTGGTAGTCAATGGTGTTGCTCCAGTTCTCGGCTGATGAGCCGGTGGCCTGCAATTTGTCAGTTAGCTTCGATTTTGCGCCAGTTCATGAGAAGATTCTACTGACATTGTGATTAATGATCCAGATCATGGTGTCTGGCCTTGTCAAGGTCAGAGCGTATGTGCCTGGCCCAAGGAAAGTTCGCACACATGGGCAGTCGCCATCTGGGCCGACCATCTTGAAGAAGTCCTTGACTTCGGCGTTCTTCTCCAAATTCTGAAGAACATCAGCATGGCGAGCAATACTCTTTGGGAATCTGCCAGACCAACCTCAATAGGGAATGCTGCTCTCCACATTGCTCGGCCAGATGACCTTGCTCGCACTTGACCACCAACAAGCTTCTGGCTCTTGGACCCAACTCCATCTGCAGCGATCACTACATCTGCCTCATATCGTTTTCCATCATCTGTGACGCAGCCTCCCTTTCCAGTCTTTTCGTCCTCGAAATAGTCAACCACACGTCGGTTGAACTCCACATTGACTCCTAATTTCTCCACTTGTCGAACAAACATGCGGTAGATCAAAGGTCGCATCTGGAAGGTTCCTGGAGGAGTCTTTGGGTCAAGACCAGCATCTCTCAAACGCTCGGCAACTGAAAGAGGTGGGATCATGCGCTCGCCGCTGTGCTTGAAAGTCTCGATCCAAGCATTATGGATACCTATGGAATCGTACTCGGCTTTCATCTCTGGCCAGTGCTTGAAGAACTTGGTCGCTGACAGTCCCATGAAGTACATATCTCCCTGAGTGTTAATCGTGGCATTTCTCTCCAGGACTCTGACATTGTGACCTTTGCGAATACATTCAATCGCAGCTGTGAGTCCAGCAAGACCGGTGCCCACGATGAGAACATCAATACCCGTCTTAGGGTACGATCCCACTGGCTTGGGCTCGAGTCCTTCCTGTAGTACAGCCATGTTGGAATGATGTTGGTAGAAAAATTGTTATCAGCAAGTGGTGCTGGCAGACGTGTTTTGGGTATATACTATGACGACCCGCATTAGTACCTGCATGAAATCCGATCGGACACATAACGCGCCGACCCTCGACAACGATAGCGTGAAGCGGTCCATGCTTCAGACCGGATCTCCTCTTCTTCTTCGCGTCATGACGATCAAGCAGCGAGAGGCGCTTCTGCTCGTCAGCTCAGGTGTCGAAGTCCGAAGGAGCCTCTGGGAGCTTGACTTTCACGAGATGCCCGAGCGCGCGCGAGACTTATCTCTGTGCCAGCCATAATTCATCTAACAGCAGGTCGTACAATATCGGCACAGGCTAAATGAGGGCAGCGCTGAGTGATGCAAAGCAGGATTACGAGATCTCACGCCGATATTGGCCGTTGCACAATGTCGGGACGAGCTCCGCCTTCTCCAGATTTTGGAGTTTGATCTTGTCTCCAGGGCAAGGCAAGCCTATTCCGACCACAACACTGCATACTCTTGTCACACTTTGATGAATATATGACCTCAACAGATATGAAAATTGCCCCAGGCCGTCTATACACACCTCTCGGATGCATTCAGCCGCCTCTATCAGTCCTATTCAGCTCTCTGCCGGATCGACAAGAACTTGCGGTCCGCGGTAGGTTCGAAGTCTATTCGTCATAGAGATCTACCGTCGCGGCAAGAGGCTGGTACATGGACCATTCGCAGCGGCGTGTACCGATATGCGAATGCAGCTCTCAAGATCCTGCCATTTACCAACATGCACGGGGCAAGCTGAAGACCTGGTCGGCGACTAACACAGCATCTTGGAGTCTCACGTCTGCGTTGAGCCCTAGACATGCAATCTATGACCTCCTTGGCCCTTTTGCCTTGCGAGGTCGCCAAGGTCGACACAACGTCGTGCATCATGCACGTGTTGATGGCTATGCCGTGTAAGCTTCAATGTCTCGTTGGATGTTTGGCTTCCAAAGTGATGATCAAGCTAACCCGAAATGCTCTGTCTTTGCTGCAGGTTAGATCTTGCGCGCGGGACGCTAGCCAAACGAGGCATGGAGCATATCTATTCTCCTACAATGCTCTGCACTCAAGTCTCTTCCGGCCGTCAAGAGAGGACACCGAGGACGTGTTGTCAACGATGGCAATCCTCAATTGCGCTCCATCTTGAAGATGTGCCAAGCAAGCCAATGCTTCTCGAGGTCAAGCACGCGCTGGTCAAGAGACGATTCCTCACTACTGCCTTCTTCAAAGCTTGACCATCACTCTCGAACATATCGCAACGGGTCTCCAACTGTCCGCCGCCAAGCTAAGGCTGAAACGTAAATGGTTCACAGCAGACCTGAATATCAATTACGCATCGAGTCAGGATCTGCAGTCATCATTGTCGCCTCAACGACGACCTTGCTTGGATATGGACGTGCACTACACTAAGCATCCTGAAGCATGTGCATGGACAAATTGAAGAGCGGCTCGCAAACGATGGGCATGATCCGATGCTCAGGAACCAGTCACACGGCCTCTAATGCGCCATCTGTTGCTTCGTGCGGGTCATTGGTGAGGGATCATGCTTAGTCGGCTGGAGGCCTCGAGGACATCACTGACATTATTGATGCCTCGCGAGAGATTTGCCTGACTCCAGTCTGCGTACTCCAATACACCTCTCAGGTGTCTTGCTTTCTTATCAACTTTACCTTTCCCAGAGCTCTCGAGAGCCGTCTCGTTTTTTCTTTCTCACATATCCCGCAGAGATGCAGACCCTAACAATTGTTGCTGCTCTCGTTGCCCTTGTGGGCTTTGCTTTCCTCAGTCTGCTGAACGCAGCCCGATCATCGCATCCTTGGAAAACCAAGGCTTCCGAGCCACCTGGACCGGCTCTTGTGCCATGGATTGGCCGCATTCACGATTTGCCCATCCAACTGATGTGGCTGAAGTTCAAGGAATGGGCCGACCAATACGGCCCTATCTACCGCACAAAGATGCTTGGAGCGAACTTTATCATCATAAGCGACGAGAAGATCGCAGAAGACCTTCTCGTCAAACGCGCAAAGGTCTTCTCAGATCGTCCAGAGATGAAGTCACTCTTCGATTCCAAAAGCACCACTGGAACGATGGAGTATCTGCCCTTGATGGGCAAGAATGGTATGTAAAACGAGGAGGCCATGATCAGATCATCCACTAATATCACTTGCCAGAGTACTGGGCTCGCCAGCGAAAGTTCACACATTCCTATTTGACCGAAGCAACTAATGCTCGATACTACGGCATCATGAACCACGAGGCCAAGCGCTGGCTCAAGCGACTATTAGACGACCCCGACAACTTCGCCTTCCAACTCGAAGACATGGCCTCTAAGGTGATGTGTCAACTTACCTGGGACGATGACAGTCTATCAGAGGCCATGACACCCAGCGCGTGGGGCTTGCTCACGCAGATGAGCCCCGCAGGACCAATCACTAATGTCATCACTCCTCTCTGGGACTACCTTCCAGAGCCCATCAATCCCTGGAAGCGAACGGAACGCAAGAGACACGATCAGCAGCAGCAATGGTGGATGGACAATCTTGTCAATGTTCGAACAGAGCTTGCTAAGGGTCTAGCTCGTCCTTCTTTTACGCGAACATACCTCGAAGGACTTCAGAATGGCAAGACTGGAGGCCTGTCTGGCGACTACGAAGCGTCTTCCGCGATTGGTATGATGGCATTGGTCGGTGTCTTCACGGTCGCTGGACCATTGTACTACTTCTTGCTCGCCATGGTCTACCACCCCGAATGGCAGCGAAAGTGCCAGAGAGAGGTCGACGAGGTTTGCAAAGGGCAGATGCCTGATATTTCGGATATGCCAAATCTACCAATTCTTCGCGCTTGCATCAAAGAGACCATGCGATGGCGGCCAAACGTACCCACTGGTGTCGCACACGAGGCAGAGGCGGACGACTTCTACGAAGGTATGCTCATTCCAAAGGGCAGCCGAATATTACCTCTTGATTAGTGAGTACGCACCTGCAGAATCGCAAGATCAATTTGCTGACATGAAACAGTGCTTTCATGCGCAACGCCGAGAAATACCCAGATCCAGAAGCCTACAGACCAGAGCGATGGCTTGAGGCTGGCTGGCCCACATTTAAAGAACCGTTGACTCAGTACCCCACAATCATGGGCATGAGCTCCTTTGGATATGGTCAAAGACAATGTCTTGGTCAATCCGTGACGCGCGACGAGACCTTGGTCGCATGCGGTGCGCTTCTATGGGGCTTCAACATGAAGAAGAAACTCGACAGCAACGGCATTGAGATAAGCCCGCCGCTCGACAAGAGTAATTCGCTCCTTATCGTCAAACCTGACCCATTCGAAATGGCTTTCGAACCAAGAAGCGACAGCCGACGAGACGAGATCCTTGAGAACTGGAAGAAGACCGATCTCGAGGACAGAACCGCACGCGCCGCCTTCATCGCCAAAGCGACAGAGTCAGAAAAGGCCTCAGCAGTACCTTGTCGCGTAGATTCAATGGATCCTGCGAACGACTACTTCAAGGTACAACATGCGACAGTAGCAGCAACGGCATGAGTTGAGTCAGCCACATAATATCTGCCCTGGCGAGTACGATAGACAAGGAGTTGGTGGCTTTTAGCTCTACAGATCCTGTAATCTCTTTGAGTACATAGGGTGGATTTGATTCAATTCTACCTGTTCAACCCTGCTCGGTAAATGCTCGTTAACTCGCATAGGATTCATGTCTGCCCTTCCTTATCTCACGGCGATCGTGCGGAGCCGATGTAGATGTAGTCCATTTTAGCTGGATTCGGGCTGGAGAATAATGACGAGTCGGAGACGACACCGAATGTCTAGCGTTCAACTCTGTGTGCTCGCTCCTGCCTGAAATGTACCTGAGCCACTGATTTATTCTTAGAGGATCGAACAGTATCTCAACAGTCACTTTACCACTGTGCTGGGTTCGCAACCACACACTGACTTCTGGCTTGCAGGCTGATATGCTCTTATGACCTCATGAGTTCTGCTTCAGGACTGTGAAACGGCACATCAAGCCAATGAGAAGGATCGTATATGTCACTTTGGAAGTATGTTGATGCTACGAACAGTTGCATAAGCTGGAGCTTGTTGCATAACTTGATGTGATCTCTACCATAGGTCGAAGATATTGACGCGTGTACGCGCTCGTACGTTAGAAGTGCGACTGCCCTCAGTTACCGAGGGGAAATGATAGACTGCGAGCTTGAACCGATTGCTGAGGTGAGAAACTCAGCTCTCAGGTAATTCAGTGCTCAGGCTATTGACTTCCATCAATACTGTGTTGGCTTTGCCTTGAATCGTGGAACATAATTTGGTCGTTGATTTGGCTCTCCGTTTGCGTTGATTAAGCAAGCTCGATTTCCTCCTCACCTCTCACCCCGCTCGCGCCTCTTGGAAACGACTTCCAGCTACGAAGTGGTCAGTTCCGTCCACTGCCTGATGAGTCGGAACGACAAGCTGAGAGTAATCGAAGGCAAGCCTCTTTTCCCACTTTCCCCCGATCTCTTACTCTACCGCAGCGAGAACAACGATTTCGCAGCATTGACAGGACCAGCCTTGCCTTGCTTACCAGTCGATGCGCCCACGTTTGAGCAGTTCGAATGCTTCTGCTTCCATCCATACTCTCCATCAACATGCTAGAGCTGACGAACCGCTAATATTGGCCAGATCTGGCACAGGCATATGCGCTGATTCTGGAGGGTAGATGACAGTACTGCCTCAAAATTAGCTTTGCGCAAACGATCGACCGTGTAAAGAACCCACCTTCTCGCCAAACAGTACGACATATTGAGCTCTCCCTTCAAGAACCTGCTGATGGAACGAGCCCACTTCACACCAATGACATCGTTGATATAGTCAACACGATCCAAAAGCCAGGCCAGCTGCTTCGAGTGTGGATTGGTTGCGTCGAGATGGTAGGCGCGATCGAGCAGCAGTTGCCGACTGCCAGTGTGGCTCTCCGAAATTTCTGCGATTTGCTCGATCAGGACCGTTCCAGCGACACCAAGGGGGTTGATCAAGAGTGCACCACTGGCAACTGAGCCCAGCGGCGGCTCAGCTGCGTTGTCGCTCCCAAGTGCATACGCAGCTGCTATGCAGATATCAGAAGCCATCCGTAGCCTGATACTTCGAAAGTGGTCCGCATCTGGAATCGATATAGTCGGCTGGACTAGAATAGGCCATGACCGGCGCCACAAGTCTTCTTGCATTCGATTGAGCATAATGCGTAAGGTCCGCCACATGTTCCACCATCTGTGAGAATTTGGAGTTCCAGTCTCGTGCCGGATACCAGACCATGAGTGCGGACTATCTGGCGCCAGGACGTTGTGAAATGAGCTGTGTGTTCCTGCTGCCAGATTGTTTTCGGACCAACCAATGAGATCTTTCTCGAGAACTTCTCCAGCGGCAAAAGCATCTGTATCCGTCATTGTGCCTGCTTTTAGCGAGAACCGGAGAGTTGCCAACCGCGAGGCCAAGACTGTCAGCTGATCGATCGGAGCATATCGCGAGTCGTACTCCATCACCTGAGTCCATTGAACAATATAATCTGGGACCGCGTTTTCAGATGCAAGAGCATGGACCACCTAGAGAATGGCTGAGTCAGTCAAGTCTCAGTTATGCCCAGTCGCAAAAGCTCACAATGTCCGACCGCATATCACGGAATAATGCGGCACCAATCTTCGTTCGCATCTGACTTCGGCCTCGCATCTGGAGCACAAGCGCAGTCCCGCGAACATGGTGCGTCCAGGAGTCGACTGATGTCTTATCTTGCCAGTTGCAGCGCTCATATATGCCCAGCAGAGCCACAGCAATTAGAGTGCTATCCTCTTTGGCTTGCTGCGTGTCGCGGAGTGCTGCATTGGTTGCTGCAATGGCCTCTACGTAGTGGTATCGCGCAAATTCTTTGACCTGAGGATCTGCATTGCGATTTGCCATAACAACGAACGCACAAGCAAGGATTGGAGCCGTCAGAGAATCGTCCAGGGTAGTCTCACCCAGAGAGGATAGATGATTTGAGGTAACGAAATTGTCCATGAAGAATTGTCTTGCTGTGGCCTCACGATTTGGACTGGGCTGTTTGTGACGAGGTCCAGAGTCCACAGTTCCTCCAAGTCGTTCTGTTACGCTTTTGCTCTCGTCCTTAAACATGAGGTCGGCTATATCGCGGTAGCCACCACATGATTTGCCTAGACGAACGCATCGGCCACATGATGGAAGTGCCTTTGATCGTTTCTCGTCAGACTCGCGCATTTGAATTTGATTTGCAATCCATTCGTACCTGATCACATCGCTTCTTGGCTTTTCGGCAGTTCTCACAGCCCATCGAGGGCCGACCATTGTAACTAGAATAATGTGAGCAGGTCCACAGGTTCATGGCTCGTCGAACACACTTACACCATCGCGAGAATATTTGCAGCAAGCCCAACACTGGCTAGTCGTCGTAAGTTCTTGAAGATTCATGACCTGTACTGCCAACGGCCTGTGTTCGCACATATAGTCTTCTGTTGCTTATTCTAGACCTGAAGTTGGCTTCTCATTTGTGCTGGACTTCGACGCAGCGTCCACGCATTACTGCTTCGCTAACACATCGGCACGACGACCTGAAGCACCGCCCTTCGCCCACCTTGGAAATCAGCACGCTGGCCCCTTGATAGTTCGTGCAAAGCTGAAGTGTGGACTGCTGAATAGTTTTGTTGATCATCGTGGCAGCCAGTGATGAGCCACCAAGTCATGAGAATTCGCAATACTGGTTCGGGCAAACACAGCGCAACCGCTCCTGGTAATGCCTTTCACAGTGCGGCTGATGCCAGGCTTGAGCCTCGAACTTGGTGGCATTACAGACATCCCAGAGTGAAGGTGAGTGGGAACAGAGGGTCGAGCACAGCCATTCCAGCGGTTGCCACACCCATTTTGGGAAGGGAGGGCGCTCGGCATCGGCCGTCGGCTGAAGTTTTGGTGCGGGAGAGCACATGGGCTCGAAGGATCGGTCTAGGTGATTAGGTCAGTCAGAAGCAACCCTATGTTCTGCCATCGCGAACACCGAAGTCACGTGGCCAGGTCGCTGTTCGGGAGGTTTGCATGGGGAGTTAGTTATTCTCTCTCATCGTTCCGAAGCCTCGCAAAACTTCAGGCGAAAGAAGAGTGAAGCGCCCAGATGAATGCTGGACCAGGGGACAGACTGTGGGCGTTGCTGCAGTTACACCCGCGATCGACCCGCTCTCCACAAGTCTAAACACTTAGTTGCATGAAATGCAGAGCCTCACTGTACATACGAGTCCACTCCATGAACCTAGAAGACCTACACCAGCATGGAGTCTCTGCTGTCGCTCTCGTTCGACAACATCTCGTCGAGAGATGGGCAGAAAATTCGGAAAGGTCTACGACAGATCGAGGGTCTTCTAGCCCAAATATGCCTATCGAAAGCGAGTTCGCGGTCGCCGCACAAGAGAAAATCATCTGCGCTGGAGCTTGATCGCAAACAGAATGTCACAAAGCAGTTGGGCGAGCTGCGGCACGATCCTGCGTTTCGAGAGTTTTTTCGATTACAAGAAGGCTTTCAGTGGAATGGTGAGGCTCAATCCAGCTCATCGCTACCCTCACGGGCAATGCTAATGCGAGGCAGTTGCTTCTAGGCTTGTACAGACACTCGAAACACTCATGGGCATGGGAAATCCATCAGAAACCGACCTGCTCATCTTGCAAGCGCTAGACCTGCTGCAAGGTATCCTCATGCTGCATCCGCCGTCGAAATGCCTCTTCAGCCGTGAGAGCCACATGAACCTCCTCCTCGATTTACTCGACTCGATGAACCCTCCCAAAATACAATCCCAGACCCTCCTCGTTCTGGTAGCCGCTCTGCTCGACATGCCCCGAAACACTCGAACCTTCGAATCGATCGATGGATTGCTCACCGTGACGAGCCTCTTCAAGAGTCGGTCAACCACGAAGGAGGTCAAGATGCGCTCCCTCGAGTTCTTGTACTTCTATCTCATGCCAGAAGCTGCGATCTCGCAAGCGCTAATGAGCGCAAGCGCACCAAATACTGCCGTGCTGCAGCGGGGAGCAGACATCAAGAGTTTCACTGCTATCGCATGTCATGCTAGGACACATTCAGGAGATGCCATGGACATAGACGACGACGAGGACATGGATGTCAGATCGACGGAAGACAAGCAAATGATGCTGGGGCAGTACCTCAGTAACGTTGAAGAGCTGGTACAAGATCTTCATGAGAGCGGACCTTTCGGAGGCGTTGGCCCGGTATAGACTGGATTTTGAGATTTTTGGACATTTGCATGGCGCCGGTGATTTTACTCTGTCTTCAGGCGAAGACAATCCTGCATACGAGCTGGCGTTTTGAACTTTCTCGCAAGGACTTTTGAAGATACCATTCTGCGTTCATGGTTTGGTTCGGCTGGGTAGACAGTAATTCATGTTCGAGCAGGAGCTCCGGAGTTAGAGAAAGAGCAAGCTGTCACACTTCCTCGTTCATTTGACGATGCCGCAGTCAGAATGGCGGAGCTCGGGCTGTCATAAGATGACAGGAGGCAATGCAATACTAAGTGTATGGAAATTACGGTCCTCGTACCGAGACTCATCTTGTCCCACACGGTTCCTTCAAGTGACGCGGTGCTTTTGCCTGCTCCATTAGGCTTTGAGTTCTGGCTCATGGCGCAATGACCCGATACGATCGAGACTTGAGTCTGGTATCATGCGCTGCCTTAGAGGCCGTTGCACACGTTGCTTGACTTACACCTGGTGACACGACACGGTCTCTGCCGCAGCAGCAGTTCAGCGCACTCAAATTCCGGATTGAAGACTTGACCAATGTCCGGTGGACTGAAATCCTGCTTGTTAGTAGAATCGAAGACTAGGATGTCTGTGCAGTTCCCTCTTTGCCCCAGAAGTAGTCATGGATCGTGGTGCTACAATGATCCACAAGCAGGAGAATGGGCCATCTTCTCATGGTAACAGCATACAGCGTGCCGTATTATACTCTCGTGTATGTCTCGTATGCGGCCGTGAGATGTTCCGGCACAATGGTCGCTTCGAATGCACTGGAAATGACGAGAGCGGCGCCCCTCCAAGCCCTGCCATGGTAAACACAAGCACGATGAGAATCTTGGTCGTAGTTCGGTCGGAGGTGGGCTTGTCAACGCGTTGCGATACGTGGAAGAGGCTGTGTGAGCGGAGCGGAACGGCGACCGCGCTTGCAGCATGGTGAGTCCGAGACCAGCAAGCGTACCCAGCGCGAGCACAAGCAAGCGTCACATGATCGCTTGGCGTCTTTGCTTTGAGGCTGTGTTCTGGTCCAGAGCACCTCTTCCCGCCAAGACAACCTGAGAATCTCTCGTGCTGCGGTGCCTTCGCCGCGACATCCGTGTGCACATTACCAGAGGCGCAGCATCTGTCAGTCTCTTTCAAAAGCAAGCGGTAGGCCGCAAGTTTCCTTATGTATCAGCCAAACAACGCAGATTCACCCGAGCAAGTCTCATCACAATCACAACCACGACCCTCGACAATACCCGCCACCACAGTCTCAAACGACGAACAGATGGCGACCATGGCCATGCACCCGTCTCCGACACCGTCGCCTTTGTCGTCTAGAAGACGACACTCCCCAAACCTCTCTATCGACCTTTCAGATTTACCACAGCTGTCAAAACCATCTCCACCAAGCAATACCCTTCTGATCACCAACCTCGAGTCTCTTGAGATCTTCACAGCGTCCAACCTTGAGAGTATACGAGCAGCGATCAACCAGCATGCACAGATCCACACCTTCTCGCCCTTGAAGAGTTTCCGTCGCATAATAGTCAGCTTTTATACGACTGAAGATGCTGTCAACATCAGACAAGTACTCGATGGCGAAACAGTACTGGGACATAGAGTGCGAGTATACTTCGGCAAGGACACAAAAATCAACGTTGAGGATCAGCATCTGCAAGCTCCAGAAAGTGGCAAGCTCTTCTTCATTTCTCCGCCACCAAGTCCTCCCGTCGGTTGGGAGTCACGCAACGAAGATCCGCCGAACAAACAGGTGCATGCAGAGGATCTAGCTGTTGCACTGGCCAATCTTCGCGCTCAGCCAAGTGCGGACGATGCTCTGTACGAGGACATGCAAGGGAAATCGCCAATCTCGCCAAACACGAATGGAAGATCGAGAAGTTCTACGTTAGTGTTCGATCCCTCAGAGCACGGTCATTCACCAGATCTACCTGCCATCGCTGTCGAAGACACTACAGACAGTCCGATGCCTATCAGCCCAATGGAAGGAGTCGAGAAGAAGTTTCCACATACTGCACGGCCGCCTGTCGAGCTGATGGAGCAATAATGAAGCATAGATTTGAATAGGTATTGTTTGGTGGAATGCATAGCGCGGCGTTTTGGATGGTCTAGGTTCGCAAACGGAGGGCCTGTTGCGACCTTGGGTGGGACCAGACTGTAGAGCTATGTGCGCCCAGATAGGCATGATCAATGAATGACAAACAGCTTAACTCTTGTTTGCCCTTTCTCTCAAATCGGCGCAAATTGACAGCATGGTTGCGAGTGAATTGCCTCTCTTTCTGTAGTGAGTCCTCTCATGATGATAGCAAATGCGCATGACATATCAAGTGCTGTAGCCGAGCGAGTCAGGCATGTACCTAAGGTCGAAATGACATTCTAGTAAATACTGTTTTCGTTCTCCAGTGTGTGTACTTCCTGATACATTACTCGCCACATGATTGGATCCTCTGCTGAACGTTGTGAATGGGAGACAGCTGCGATGCTGCTCCTACTCAATCTTCACGAAAGCTGTCCTCGACTTTTGCCACCGAGTCAATCTTGGCTTCACCAAAACTGCGGCATTCCAGACACATATTCACGTGCGCTCCACGATAGTCACAGCTGGATCAGAGCTCCATTGAAGCCATGGTCTATTTACTTAAGTGGACATTGCCTGCTCGCCAAAGTGCAGAAAGTACATCAAGACTGGTTTTGGGCTGGAAAGCCGCTTGAGCAAGGCATTTCAGCGCACAGAAACGCAACACCGAACCTCTACAACAGAACTGCCAGGTATAATGGACGTCAAGGCATCAAAGCACGTCAAAATCCGCAATGTCACGCTTTCACAGAAGGGGCAACGGCAGCAGGGCACATTACGCTTAGAAGCGTACCATCTTACTTTCAGCTACGTTCCAGCCCAGAGGAGCGAGCTCTCTGCTGAAAGATCGGCGCATACAGTAGCATCGTCACCAGGAGCTGGCGAGAAGAAAGCAGAATCAGCAGACTTGCCGCAAAGCTCTAAATCAGCGGCTGGTGCTCGAGATTCAAGTGACTCAACTTTCAAGCATAGGACACCAGACCACAAGCCCAGGGAAAAGACAATATGGATATCCTATCCGCTCATCAACAGTTGTATGCTCTCGCCAAGCCATTCACAGAGCAACATAACTCAGGAGCGAAACAATCAACTCGACGACAACGGCTTCGATGGGGACGATTTTCCTCCCGTCTACGGCACCAGTTCATATGCAAGACCGTCCACGGACTCAGCACGGCTGGCACCGTATTCCTCTCCCCAAAGATCAGTGTCTCCTAGTCCCAATAATCTAAATATGGGATCCAGTAACGCCAGAAGTCGGGAGACACGTTTACGAATACGGTGCCGGGATTTCAAGATGTTTGCTTTCTTATTCTACGACGACGCTCAACGCTCTGCTGACGACGCGGCCCGTGAAGTGTTCTACGCACTCCGCGATCGATGCTGCGTGGAACGGGTGCAGGACTTGCACGCATTCCATTTCAAAGCACCACAAGAAGAAATCGCAGTCGGCGAAGTTGCTTACGAAGCTCGACGGGAATTTGCTCGCATGGGCATCGGCAGCAAAGCAGTCGAGGGTCCCGGGAGTGCGTGGCGCATTACTGAGATCAATGCCGACTACTCTTTCTCCCCTACATATCCCAAAGTCCTGTGCGTTCCACGCTCAGTGAGCGATAACATGCTCAAGTACGGGGGCCCATTCCGATCGAAAGCCAGAATACCGGCACTCACCTACCTGCACTCGAATGGTGGCAGCATAACCCGTTGCTCGCAGCCCATGCCCGGGGTTACAGGGAAACGGAATCCGCAGGATGAGAGACTGGTCTCGGCCATCTTTACAAGTCACACGGGATCGTCCCAGTCGCACACAGACTCACCGCCACGACTTTCCAAGGACGTACCAGATTCATCCTTACACGCCGATGATTCAAACACGGGAAGACTCGAAAGGGAGGCTGCGGGCCTGTCTCTCAGCCAAAGTGAGACTGCACTTGACGAGAAATTCGTCGAGCACGAGTCTTCACCTCGACCGAAGGTATATGGGAGCACAAGGCGGAACATGATAGTGGACGCTCGACCAAGAATCAATGCTATGGCAAACCGAGCGGGAGGTGGTGGCATGGAGGACGTCCTCAATTATCGTGCGTCGGATGGCTCTCTTCCTGAGCGTATATTTCTTGACATCCCAAACATTCATGTCATGAGAAAGTCTCTGCAAAAGGTGGTCGAAAGTTTCGCCACCTCCGACTTCACGGACCTCAGACCAGATCAGGAGGCGTTGCGCAAGTCTGGTTGGCTGCATTACATCGCAGTCCTTCTTGATGGAGCAAAGATGGTCGCCAGAGCTATAGGCTTAGGTGGCAGTCACGTCCTGCTGCACTGTTCGGATGGCTGGGACCGCACTTCGCAAGTCGCCGCGATCGCAGAAGTAATGCTCGACCCTTACTACCGAACGCTGCAGGGCTTTGTAACTCTTATCCAGAAGGACTTCCTCTCCTTCGGTCACAAGTTCGAGCATCGAAATGGAATTCTAGGAAGCGAAAAATGGTTCGACATTGAAAACGAAAGAGTCGTGCCTCCGCGGTCGAAAGAAAATAGCAGCACAGATCCCAAGGGCATGAATACCTTTGGGTCAAAGGCGATCTCTGGAGCCAAGAACTGGTTTGAGAAAAGTCGAGGCACTATCTTTGGCCAAGCAAATGACAGCCGAAGCAGCCTTGATGGCTCTGGATCTCGACCACCATCACCGCCTGCCAATCCAGTCCTTCACGCGCCAGCAAGCACAAGTACAGCTAAAGATCGCGAACACAAGATCAAGGAAGACGAGATTGCGCCCATCTTCCATCAATTTCTAGACGCGATTTTCCAGCTTCAACACCAGCATCCCAATGCCTTCGAATTCAATGAGCGCTTTCTGGTTAGATTGTTCTACCAGACCTACGCCAGCCAGTATGGCGAGTTCTTGTTCAACAACGAACGGGATCGCTCTGCAAACGAAGGTCGCTTTGCATCAGTGTGGCCACATTTCTTTTCAAGAAGGCGCGAATTTATCAATCCGGACTACGTTGCCAAGGTCGACGACCCTCTCCTGTTCCCGGGTCAAAGTGTCGAGATCCGCTGGTGGAGCAATTTGTTTGGACGAAAAGACGAAGAAATGAATACCCCTCGCTCTCTTGCGCCGCCAGACGCCGATGCATATCCTCCAAGCTTTGCTGCTCAGCCTTCTGAACTGTCGCTTCCCAGTGATGACTCAACTGCAGATGAACGTCAGAACGATGCGAAGATGAAGGAGACCCGAAGCGTTCCAAGTTTCGATACTATGCGTAACACTATCACCTCGGCATTCAACTCGTTGCAGCAGCCACCAAAAGCAGACCAACGAATGCCAGAATCCAGCAGCTCGGCTTCCAGACCGATACTAGAACAACGCGAAACGGATGTCGAGGTTCTTGCTCAGTATGCTGGCGCTTCGAGCGCTAAAGCTTCAAATGTAAGCCAAGCTTCAGCTGCTGGCCTAAGTGAAAGGGACATGGATGATGGTGATCCTTTGGGCGTTCAGCAGAGGATGCAAGACACTGAGGAGAATAGTAACAGACTCGATCCTGCTGCTTTTGCACAGGGTAGCGCATATAGAGATTAGTGGCAACGTAGGCGGAACGGGACATGATACCCCTTTGTTTAACCATTTCCAGTCTCCTCTCCAATTTCATGAAAACGAACTCGAGACAGAACGAGGTGCATAGGCTGTTATGGTCAACGTCAAGGCCGTCAGATTTCATTCATCCCGCCAAACTAACATTATCAATACACATTTATGACAGTAGTAGAAATTCCTCTGACTGTACAAAAGAGACACACCTTCCTCTATCTATAACCTCTTAAAAAACCCCATCACACTTTGCCTCTTTTTCAGCCTTTCCTGTCTCTGTATAATTTTCACAGCATCTGCAATCAAATGCCCTTCAGAAGGAATACTACCCTGTCGTCGAGGAAGAGCATGGTCGCTCCCCTGCCGAGCCGGTTTATCTTTCGCTCGTTGGCCGCCCTCCGTCACTGGTCTTTGTCGACTCGAGAAGAAGTTAAGAGTGTGATGGCGCATACCATCACCAGATTCAGAATTTTGTGACCAATTTGGTCGATTATGTGGATCATCGAGTGCTAATTTCGGTCGTTGTTGCGTGACGGAATTATTCCTACTACTAGAATCCTCTGGATGGTGTTTCGGTTTATGTTGATGTTGGTTGACAGTGTTGTTTCTAGATGTCTCTTCATCGTGGACTTCATTATCGAGAATACTTCTTGCAGCTCGAAGATCTTGTATAGCGTAAAAGGAAATCGGTCGATGTGGTGGCTCGGTCGTATGAGTGTCTGGTACCGGAAATGCGGTGGTATTGCGTCCTTGTGGGAAGATTTCTATCATGGATTGTCTTCTCTTTGCTGCGTCTCCGGGTGTGTATCGTGATCGTCCACGTTCTTCGGGCTCTTCTTCTACTTCTTTCTCTTTGTCTACTACGACTTTGACGATGCTGTCGGGTGAACTTTCTTGTTGCGTTGAACTGGATCTCCGTTCGGGAATGATGACTGCGATAGGCCTATGTCCTCTAGGCATTGGTTTGCTTTTGCGCACAGGATGGTCCTCTTTTGGTCTGTCCTTGTCCTCTCCCGTGAACATCGAGTCCCTCTTCTCCTGCTCCTCGGAGGCATCTTCCTTTTGGCTATCGTTATGTGCGGTCGTCAACGATCCTCGGCGCAAGGCCTCTGTGGTATGTTGGGGTTCGTGAATTGGCTGCAGATGCTGTCCATAACTCCTTCGCTTCACAGGGTTCGAATCCATAGGTGTTGCAGTGGCTGTGAACTGTGTGGCAGCGCTTCGTGGAACGTAGTAGCCGTTCCGGACGGCGTTTCTCTTTTCTTTTCGGAGCCGATGGGCGTCTTGTTCGCGTTTAAATTCTTCAAGTTTACTGCACAGCAGCGATGTATCAAGAGTGTCTTTGTGCTTCTTCTGTTTCACGAAAGCTTCACTCTGGCCCAGACCCATCTTGACAGGTTTGACCTACGACTGGTCAGTTGAAGAACGATTGGATAATACTACTACCGATCATCTTACCGTTGCGGCGGCCGCCATGTTTCTCGTTTATCTCAGCACTATTGGCTTGTTCAAAGAAGAGGTCTTTGTGCAGTGCACAGCACAACTAGCGCACACCGTCTTCACGATCACGTTCAAAGACAACTAGAACGTAGTAAACTGGTGGCTTCGTAAATGCGAGATCCTAGGAATATGTAGCGGCACCCCTCTCCCTTTGGCGTGAGGAGTGTAACCTCGTGCCTTCTTGGGCGGCGCCAGTCACATTTAGAACTATGCAGGATCAGCGTCGTTTATGCCACCGCCAGCGGCTTTTACCAGCGCCAGTCTCTATTTGACTTCTGCCATTTGGGCGTCCTTGCTTGAGCTCATGACGCTATTTCAGAAAAGCTCAATGGCACGGGTTCCTGCATACGACCCGTACCCATCGCCGCTCCTGATGTTGAAATGCGGCTCATGGTGAAACAGGTCTGTAAAGAACATGCGGACGCACGACCCGAATCAGGATGCGCCACACCTGCAAGTCTGTGTTGCTCAAATGCTTGCCTGTCTTGCTTTGTTGTTGCACGAACGCCATGACCATTATTAATTACACTCCGAAGTCATGTTTGTTATTGCTAGATGGCACCACCAGTAGTATAAAATGCTTCGTGCTGGTTGTGAGTTGGCCATTTGATCGTCCTGTCGCGCGACTCGAAAGTATTCGCGAAGCGCGGCACCATCGACGCCACACTTCCTGGATCAACAACAAATTTCGAAGTGTCCGGTTAGGGTCTCAATCCGTCGCGTATTTGACTTCGACTTGCACGTTGGCGTTTCCGAGGTCGGCAGCATTGAGAATTGTTCAAAGGACGTTTCTCCAACCACTGTTCATGGTGCTTCTGTTGCGTGCTCGTTCATGAATAGGAGTTGCACCGATTTGCACAAAGCAGGTACATGAAAGATGCAGACATTTTGCGATAATCTCATTTGGTTGCAGCCATGGTGTTCATCAGGCTCAGCAGCTTTGTCGGCCTTTGGAGCATTCGTTGTACACCATCTATTCCTCTTAGCCGAAGACATTTTTATCCTCGGCTTCGGAGTGGTGGCCGACTAGCTGAGAACACACCGCTTATACTAACCAAGTGTTACGGCTAAGACTACTCTTACTCTGTACAACGGTATGCTCGTGCGGAATGTGCACAGGAAGAATGATGATCCTCATCAGATGAGATCTTCTGACCGGTGCTCGATGCGATTGCCGTGTGGAGGATCGCCGGCAGAGTCCAGACGTGTAGGCCAAGGATGCAGTACCAAATATCCTTATTGAAAGGCTTGATGGTATATAGAAACTTGGAATGGCACATCGCTGCTTCAACCAGCGACGCTGTCGATGGTTCCAGTTGGAGGTGCCTCTCCCTTCTGTGAGCGCAACTTCTCCTCGAATTTGGCAAATTCCTGCATCGCGATTTCCTCCTCTTGATCCATAACCTGCTGCACACCTTTTACTTCTTCAATGTAGTGCATGAGCATACTTTCAATGCCATTCTTGAGCGTCACAGTGCTGCTGTCGCAAGTTCTGCAAGCTCCTCTCAACTTCAACATGACCTGCCCATCGTGAAAGCCTCTGAACTCGATATCACCACCATCTTCCTGGATTGCTGGTCGGATACGTGTCTCTAGCAGTTCCTGGATCATGCCGACAACTTCTTCATCCTCCGGATCATAGGTCGCTTCCTCGCCTGATGACTGTCCCTCATCGCCAGTCTTGCTTTCCACTACATTCACGATAGGCTGGCCATTCGTGACGGCCTCGGTAATGAGACTGAAGACTTCAGGTTTCACGTGGACCCACGGCGTAGAGCTGTCTTTGGTGACAGTGATGTAGTCCCTGCCATAGAACACGCTAGTCACACCATCGACATTCATGAGCGAAGAGGCAAGCGGCGACGGATTCGGTGGTGCCAAGGTGGATCGCGGAGAGAGGTACTCTACGAAGGACGATGGGAAGTCTTCAGGCAGAATCTGGTGATTGGGTATGAACTTGAGCGCATCGGCGTTAGGCGTGTCCTCGGTCTGAATGAATATGCTTCTTTTGGCTTGTGCAGCCGGTGCTGTCGCTCTCGCAGCGGGTTGGCCATATCTTTGTACCGTCGGTCGTTGTCGACCGCTTGATGCAGATAGCGGGGTCGTTCGCGGCGCATTGCTGAAGCTGCGTATATGCTGCTGCTGGGGGCTTTGGGTGTTCGCTGCTCTACCATTGCCGCAGGCGGCGCCGCGAGGTCTGCTGGCAGCTCTGATTGTGCTAGCAACGTTTGGTCGATGGACCGTGTTCATCAGCGCACGCACGGCGCCTTTCGTAGACATGGTCGGTATTGTGTTGAACGTATACAGTATTGAGGGTAAATGGTTGCAGTTCGTAGGTGTGTCGAAAGACCAAACGTTATTGCGTCAGAGGCAAAACATGAACGATTGCTGATTAATGGGAAACCGCACGTGACTGTGATGAATAGGCGAGTATCATTGGTGCTTTTGCAGCCTTCCATGCCTATGCTGTCTAACTATCGGATGGCTAAGACTTGCCCACGTTACACCAAGTGCAACTTGATCTTTCGCTTGCCCGTCGACTCCTCTGCTTCATCAGTGATCTTCACCGTGACCTTCTCGAACAAATCCACCTTGGTTCCAGACTTCTGACCACTCTGAATTTCCAGCGAATACTGTTCCGCATCGAACACGCTTTCAGGCTCGCGATCACTCTCACCCATATCTTTGAGCCGGATGAGACCTTCAATGCCAAAGCGTGGGACGAAGACGACGAAGCCATTGCTGAAGATTCGCATCACAAACCCATCCTCCTCAATCACACGACCCTTCAGAGCCTGACCAACGTAATACTCAACGCTTGCACGGCCAGCCATTTGTGCGTTGCGATGCCGAACGTTGATGTTCTTGCAGACTGCTTCTAGCTTGCTCCTGCTTTGCAAGCTGGGGTCAAGAGGCTCGTATTCGATCGCTGCAGCCAGCTGACGATGTGCTTCCAGGTCGGCATATCGACGAATGGGCGAAGTGAAATGCGTATAGATCTCTGAAGCGAGACCGTAGTGTCGGAACTCTGGATAAGCCTGTGTACCAGAGCAGAAATATTCCGCACTCATCATGCACCGAGTTGCAAGAATGCGGACAAGGGTGTTGAAGAACTGGTTGTCTGGATCTACACACGTATCCAAGCTATCTGCGAGCGCTTTGGAGGTGTCAGTCCGCAATTCCATGCCTTTCTTGACCTTGAGCTGATTACTGAGCTCTTCAAAATTATTCTTGGGTGGTGCGGCGTGACGGCGAAGAAGCGCCGTTTGTGGGAATGCCTCATAATTCTTTCCAGCGACGGAAATGTTGGCGAGCAGCATAAATTCTTCCACAAGCTGATTGGTGTCCAGCAGCTGCTTAGTCTTCACATCGACAGGATCAGAAGTCTCGCTTTCCGTTTCGACGCGGACCTCGGGACTGGCCAAATTGAGTGCTCCTGCAGCCATTCGCTTTGTCCGCAGCTTCTTAGAGAGCATCATCAGGTGCCGCATGCCTTTGGTCAGGTCATCTTGCTGGGACTGATCATCGATGCGCAATTGTGCGCGCTCGTAGCTGAATGCCTCTCGACTACGAATCACGCTCTTGGTAAAAGAAGCGTGGACAATGTCGGCGTTTGCATCAAGCTCCCAGATTACGCTGAAAGCATAGCGCTCGACATAGGGCTTTAGCGAACATAAATCAGTGCCAAGAAGCATCGGCAACATGTCTATACGCTTGTCCACGAGGTACACCGTCGTACCGCGTAGGGATGCTTCCTTGTCCATTGCGTTGTTTGGTTTGACAAAGTGCGAGACATCAGCAATATGCACGCCGACCTCGAAGTTGCCATTTGGTAAGACCCGAGCATGTAATGCATCATCAATGTCGACACATCCGGGAGGATCGATAGAGCAGATGAGGAGATCTCTGAGGTCTTTCCTGCCTTTCCAGCCAGGGTGAGAGAGTTCTTGTGGCACTTTCCAGTCATGTCCTTCAGCAGGCAAGCAATCCAGGACAGATTTTGGGAATGGACGGTATTGCACATCCCACTCCAGAAGTAGTGCCTCGGTCTCGGCTCCTTTGGTTTCCAACTCACCCAGACTACGAATGAAGTGTCCCACAGGATAGCGCGACTCCCGATCCCATGAGTCAATAGTCACGAGTACACGCTTGCCCAGAAGATCACCAGCTTGTCGGGTGCGGACCCTTATTTTGGGTATCCTCTTGTCCATGGGAATGAGGAAGACAGTCTGTTGCGCTCGACTCTGCTTAGCGCCAGACTTGACTGAGTCTTTGTCGATGTGCCCGACGTATTGCCTCCAATTTCGTTTGATTATGCCAACAACCTTTGCTGTTGGTTGCGGCTTTCCTTCACTGACCTTACCTTGAGCACGTCTCGCCTCTTCCAGCAATGCCTTGCGCTCCTGCTCAGTGACCACCGGTTCGGCGGACTCATCCTCATTCTCGGCGTTGTCATTTTTGTTAAGGTCATCCTCCTCGATGACTTTGCTGGATGGCGCTTTCCACTGCTCCCTAGGTAGAACTTCCAGTACACAAATGTCGCCAGATACTGCACGATTGCTGTTTTCTCGTCCTTGGATGATGAGCGGCCTGTCGAACGCTGGTACGTGCACGGTGCCCTCCAAATAGTTGTAGGGAGAGACACTGAAATTTCCTTGGTGCAAAGTGCCATTCTTCACGCCAGTGAGCATTGCTGACATCGATATATATTCAGGGTAGAGGTTCTCTGCCTTGGCATCTCGGGCGGCACGCTGATCACGGCTGGACGCGACCATGTCAAGTAGTCGATCAGCATCCGGAAGTCCTGATACATAGTCATTCAGGTTCAGTGACGAGATCTTGTCCTCCTTTGCTTTTCTCAGACTCTCTCTGTCATCTGACAACATCACCACAGCGGGACAGCGTTCGCTCCTGCGCGCTTGGACTGCGCGCTGAAGATGCTCGTGATACCAGGCGCATGCTTTTCTGATGGCGCGATCATTACGATCATTGATCGTCTCGCCACTCTCACGCTGCACGTATGTTTCAAGACGAAAGTCGTTGAAGAAGACATAGAAGCGTTTGCCCTCGTTTTTGGTGAGAGCAATTAGCCTGTGGTAGAGCGGCAGAGATCGATTTTTAACCTCTTCTAGCACGGTCTGCAGCACAATGACATCCTGCACGGTACCTTCGGCTTCGAAAAGGTCCATGGCATTGAGGAAAGCGTTTGTGTCGGGAACAAGGTAATGTCCTGCAGGAAACTGCTTCGTGCCAGCAGGGGTGGCGGATAGCACGAACGGCTCAGTCTTTCCATGGAAGCCAGTGGGAGCGAGGTCGATGCATGCTGTGCAAAGGTTGGAGGAGCACGGAATATCCTGCCGCAAATACAGCTCGCGAACAACCTTTTGGACTTTGCCCGACTTCAGAGTCCTTAAATAAGTTTTGCTGCTCAGTGTGGTCGTCGAGCTCGTTGCCGCGAACGACCGCTTGAGCGAGGTCATATTGTCCCAGGTCTTCCTTGGTCTCGATGACCGCGAGGCCGGCGCGGTCCAGGTCGAGAGTTATTGTCAAGTAGTGTCTGGGCGATGGTGATGTTTCTGAAGATCTCGCTTGCCAAGGCGAAAGCTGCAGGGCTCTCAGAGTTTACGCTAGGCTCATTCGGAAGTAGCTCAAAGTGGCGACCCTCTCCGCATGTCGGCGCAGCCACTCTCTTGACATCAGACATCAACATCAACACTCCTCTCTCACAGCGTGAAACACATCTTGCGGCGTGGGTGGTCATCCAAAATGCCGCCCATAGCCATGCACTGGCACTCGTTGCTGGCGCGGCATGCCCAAAGCCTCAAGGCCGCGGCGTCCAAGGCAATCCGAGCCTTGGACGCTCAGCTAGCCGGGCAGCGCGCGCCAGCACTCGAAGTCGTTCGCAACACTCCAAAACAACCACTACACCCACTCGCACGCATTCGCCAAAGCCAGTCTCGAAACTACTCGACCGCACGACGATGGCTCAACAGCTCGATTCGTCAATTCTCCTCAGCCTCTGGAGGCAGGACTGGCGTGAGATTCGACCGATCTTCCTTTCCAAAGTCACAGATCGGAACTTTTGTCCAATCCTCAAGTGGCCGGGCACCATTCGCCTCGACACTCCGACCGAACTTGACTGGAGGAACACTTGGTAGATCAGCAGGTGGATACGCGTATGGAGCCGGAAATGGAAGCAAGAGGTTCTTTTCTCATGGGCCGGCTGTACAGGCACAAGTAGTTCAGAACGTCTCTCAAGCCGTCCGCGCGTTCTTCATATCTGGTCAGAAGGCACAATTTGACGGTGTCGATCACCACGGTAACAAGCGCTTCAAAGCCGTCTCCGCTTTGCAGGAGGAGACTGGTCGCAAGATGCGATCTGTGCCCAAAGCCACGCCAGGTTCCTGGATTGACTTCCCCATCAACCCAACTATCACGGCTCTCACGTCCCTGAACTCAATGGCTGGCTTCGATCTGTCAAGCTCAGTCAACCAAGCCGATCATCTGAACACCGATGGACTCTTGAATGTGCTCTCTGTTGACTTCTCTCGGTCACTCAAGGATCTGGCAGCTGTGTTGAACGATCTCAAGCGTCTGTCTGCACTAGGAAATCTGCCCATTACTTACGAAGGTCAGAATATCCGTGTCCACTTTCCAGGCTGTCCAGCAGAGGTAGTTGAACGGCTGTGCGAAGAGCTCAATGTTCAGCGTGGCACAGTCGTTCAAGATGAAGCATTTGACACCTTCGCTGGAACCGAGATCGCACTTTTGTTCCCTTTCGCACCGAGCAATGAGTCTTCACTTACTGGCGAATCTGACGGCGCTGAGTTCTTCGAGACCAAGAAGCCTATGAAGCCTTACGATCCCTACGTGATAAGCCTGGACGATATGCTCTCTGAATACGACAGCCCCAGGTACTCAACGCAATCTGATACTGGGTTCGAAGATGTACTAGCAATCGAAGACATGCAAAGTCCGTGGCTCTCCTCGCCATCTGCCTATCAATCGGTACGAACACCTAGCGAAAATTACAGCTCGGATCACAGTCCGCTGGAATACCAAGGTTTCGAGGGTATCTATCGGTTCATTGAAGAGCTGGATTCTGCAAGAAGATGAGTTTTGTCAGCTCGAGCGAAGATGCTCCCATGATTATGTTTGGCTACTATTCGGTTCAAAATGATATCCCCACTCGCTCGTGACGACTTGATGATCGCTACGAGGATCTTGGCATAATTTCTTATGTAGAACGGGAATGACAGCACGTACTTCACCGTGAACGAATACAGGAGCTTGCTCATTGGCAAGTGCTTGATCTTGCAGTCTTCAGATCTCACATCTCAGATGTCTTCGCCCAACATAGTCTCGATCTGTGGTCTTATGTTCATGTCAAAAGCCCACTAGTGATCAACTATGCCACTCCTGACTACTCTGGGCTCCAAGAGGGCGTGTAGTGGTGATTCTGACGAATGGTGACCTTCTGAGACAGGCAGATGTCGCAGGAGTTCGAGCCTTTGAAATTTTGAAGAGTTCTGCCTAAAGGCCTATAGGCCGAAATTTACGCCTCTTGGCTCCGGATTAGCTTTCTCTCGATGCTACTATACTTGTACTTTGTGGGAGAGGGCGGCTCACGCACGGCAGAGTCGTCTTAGTTCATTCGTTTCTCCTTCTCGAAGCAACTGCTTTTTCCTCGATTGAGAGTGGCGGCCGTTTCCAGTCGTCGCTTGCGCGAGGGCAATACGCTTGGCAGGTACAGCAGCTCCGGTCGCGAGTCAATTATTGTCGGCGCCCGGATACGAAAGAGTGCATGCAGAGTGGACCGATCACAGCAATTGCCGGGTAGAGTTCCAGTTTCAATCGTTGGAATCCGACAACACGGTTAAGAACTCTCTCGCCTGTTCCGAGCGAAACTCCTTCTCTTGATCATGGAAGCGCCCAGCACGCCCATGTCTCCCGTCACGGCGGCGACGTCGCAAGGTAACGATAGCGAAAAGTCAAAAAAGAGACGTCAACCAAGAAACAGCGCCTGCATGGGCTGCGCTCAGCTGAAGATGAAGGTGCTTGGACTGCGAGTGAATAGACGAAGTTCCAGTTGCTAATGTCAACAGTGTATCCAAACCCCAAATGGCAAATGCGAGAGGTGAGTTCGTCAGGCATTGCATATTGAGTTCCATCAACGCCCAATCCACTTACCGCTCTTTGCCTCATCAAACTTTGGAAATCGATCGTGTGCTATATAGCACGTGCATTTTGCTTCTGCTCGTCCAGTCATGTCCAATCCCACGTCAAGATTGGACGATGCGGCCGCATATGCTTCACGCGCCTCTACTTTTTCACCTCTTCTCCTCCATATTGTTTTACAAGCACTTTTATGAAAAGGCTGGAGTCGAACATGGCTGATCACGAGAACATAGATGCAATCGCATGGACAGGGAATGCGTGCCTGCTGTTCCCAAGCCGCGCAAACGACGTACACAAAGCAACGTAGGCGAGTCAGAGGGCATACCACTCCTCGAGTTTGCAGGTCCCTCAGCATCAGCAGCTGGTCCTCCGCCGAAATTCGATCCTCCAGAGGCGCAACAACCAACCTATCAGGCTGAAAGGGGATCGCTTCTCGCTCGACATGATCTTTCACATACGGATAGCAGGTCATTCACGACACTTTTTACACGAGGCCTCGGCAACGTTTCCGTAAGTACAGCACGGGCGACCCTCTCTCCTCATTTGATATCTGCTTCTGTACTACGCCTTGACCTTGGCTACATCATAACTATGCTCCTAACACCGGTTGCCTAGGCCAATGAAGAATTACTGCGTGGGGTAGATTACAACTTCGTTGCCAGCTCATTCACGGTCTTTCGCCAGAGCTCACCGTACTTTCCTTTCGTCGAAATATTGCCAGGTGCAGATGTAATTGCTATGGTAACGAGTCGACCGGTGCTCACCCTGGCAGTCTGTACAGTAGCCTCAGCAGCTGCACCAGAAGTTCAGGGTCGCCTAGCTCAAGCTTTTCGCTATACGCTGTCCTCTAAAGTCATTCTGGGAAGCGAGCGCAGCATCGACGTTCTTACTGGCCTGATGGTGTTCCTTGGGTTCCACCACCAATACATGTCGCAGCACCACATCTATCAGCAACTTTCTCTTCTAGCAGGCATGGCTGCCGACCTCGGGCTGTACAAGCTGTGGCCAGAGCCACCGGATTTGGCAAGCGCATTGGAACGAAATCGCGCATTCGTAGGGTGCTACTACCTCTGCTGTTGCGTATCCGCCACTGGGTTCGATAAACCAAGTCCACTTCGTTGGACCAGCAATCTCCGCCGCTGCGCAGAATTGGTAGCCAATTCAGGATCATTATCATCAGATCGTGGCCTACCGGCACTGCTGGAGCTCGCTCATGCCTTAGACGATACGGAAGACAGTCTTCGAGAGATTTCAGAACAACAGCGCCCGATTCCTGTCGCGTTTGTTGACTTTCAGATCAAAGCTGCGAGTCAGCGTCTCAAAGCGCTTAAGAGAGAACACCAGTCGCTGAGTGGATCTCTGGTTTTCACTGCTGCAACCATTCACATACACCAGAGGCGCATACGAGTTGGAGAAGCACCGGACCACGGTACGCTAATCCAATGTGCGTGCGCTATCAAGGAATACGTGGATGATGTTTTGGCTCGGCCCCCTGTCACATTACACCGCTTTTCGATCGTGGATTGGAGCAGCCTCCTAGAGATTCTGATCCTGATGGCTCGAGTATCTAAGCCTTTGCCTACAGCCACTGGCTGGGAATCAGGCGCCATCACGGAGATGCTCAAACCTGGGGCTTTCTTGGACTCCCTTGTATCTCACATGGCTGCTGCCCCGTTCAACGATCCTCTCTCGCCCCGCAGTGAGAGCCTCATACGACTGCTGAAAAACGCAAGTGATGGCATCAAGAGGCAAATTCTGTTCGATGGTGTCCCCGGCCAGGCTGATGAGGGTAGCTTCAGGGCAGTGAACGAGCAAGGTGGACTTCGCACAGCTCCAAGACCTGATTTTCTCGGCACTGGCGTACTGGACTCCACGATATGGCAAGCTTTGATTGGAGAGTGAAAGATGACCTAACGGGCTTGGATACACTGCCTATCTGAACAAGTCTGACGAGGATTGTCTGCGAGACAACATGCTTCAGGGGAAGCTCCAGCAACAAGCTGAAGGTGGATCTTTCTCGACGCACTTGAACAAAGAGCCGGAGTCCACTTAGAGACTCAGGGACTCAAGGACCTCTGTCATTGCATGACGATTGCGACAAAGATTCGCGTCTGGACAAGAGTGAGCAAGGTCTTTGCTATCGACACCATTGTGTCGACGGACTTGCACCTCTCAGCAGATCTACGAGGCACCCTTGGCCACTTACGACCTGCGAACAAGTCTTGTAAAAAGGCCTCGAAATTCTCGCTATCGAACATTCTTAATAGCAGCACGAGAACGCACTAGGAGACACCGAGCCCCGCCGTAGACGACATATTGCTCGGATAGATACTTTTCGTGAGGAAAGAAGTCCCACGTCTCAATGATAAAGACGCTATCGACTGTCCGAACGCTGTCCTACATCTCCGTTGGTATGGAGGTAGGTCAAATTGTGGCTTCCGAGATGCTTGCGCCTGCAGAGTCCATTCGCCTAAGAGTCGCCAACAAGAAAGACTTTCGGCCTAGTCCTGTAGCACGTTGGGCACCGGTCATGGCGACATATGCCACCAGTTCCTAACACATGCAAATTGATTGTGGCTCAGTCAGCACGTAGGAAGACCAGGTTGTCTTGGTTCTACCCTCCCACTTTAGTAGATCAGTTTACAGGCGCAGTATCACCTTCATTTGCCGCCACAAGCACCAAAGAAGATAGAGCGCAAAGCCAGCATCATTTCACCATTCTCCATTCGCCTGTGATATGTACACGTAAGCCGCAACTGATTGAGCTGTGTGAAAGCCATTGCAAGCTTAATGTATCCCTCTAGCGCACCACGTCACCGTCTCTGCCCATCTATTGATCCAATCTTGTCGGAAAAGTTCCATTCTCTCTCTGATCGTCCCATCGCTCACACCACGATGCCGGGCACAGAGACTTGTAGGCTAGGTAGAACTGCATCCATATCAGCTGTCTTGCTCCAAAGCTGTGCTATTATCAGATCTCGCTCTGTTCGTACCTGGCGGCAAGGCTTGAAGTCCTCACCCTTGGCGAGGATGCACTTGTGGTAGTCGACGTAGTTTTGCCAACAGTGCTTGGTCTGGTTCTGGTTCGGGAAGCGGGCGTCGAAGCCTGGGTTATATCAGTATCTTGTCTCTTCATTCCGCGACATCTCGAGCTCTATGCGATTTCGTTCGTCGAGGAGCGGTATGGGCTCACGTACCGGCTGCAGAAGTTGTCAGTTGCTATCTCTATCTGATGTGGCGGCAAAGTAGGCATTGGGACGTACCTGTAACGAACTTGAAGGGCATGGTGACGCGGTCCTCATCGTCAGACATTTTGGCGGTGTTTAGTCGAAGGCTTATTTGGCGGTGTAAGAGGAGTGCTTCGTTGCGGGCGGTGGTAGTTGTAGACTACTGTAGCAGCGTCCTTGCGAAGCATCATCGAAGCAGAGGTCAGGAAGGGAACGAATCACGGTTGCGGGATTTGCCGCTGCCGAGCTCTTCACCTTGAACATTGACCACGCCGGCAGCTCCTACAGCATAACGACCTCTGACTCTCCACTCCGCCACGCGCATTTATCACACAAAATGCAGACGACACGATTCGCGACTATGCTGCGCCAGCAGGCACCAGCTCTCCGCAGCCGTATCCAGCCATCCATCCGCATGCAGGCGAGGGGCTTCAGAACGACGCAGATCAGACAAGCAGTTCCGGTATGCATACATTCAATGGCAGGGACTACAGGGTACATGTGCTGACAGCTATACAGAAGGAGGAACAATCCGGTATGGAATGGCAATAGCCAGGAAGTCGAGGCTGGGAACTAACACATGATACAGCCCACACCATCTCGCAGCGTCTCCGAACCCTCAAGAAGATCCCACCGGAGTTGATCCCTCTCGGTGTTGTACTGGCAGCTGCCTTGATTGCTGCAGGCTACTCCATGGCCAGGAAGCTTACCACCGATAAGACCCTCCGCCTTTCGAGAACAGGAAAGCAGGCAGATCACTAGAATGTGGTGCAGCATGGGCGAAGCTGGGATACAGGAATCATTGTACAGATGCAGGAAACGAAATTGAAACACCATCATACGGCCTGCGCCCAACTGTTGCGCGAAAGAAACGAAGAGAGAGGAGCACATCACTTTCCTATGTAGTGCATAATTGCACTGGTTCCGGATTTTCATGCTACGCAAGCTGCCTTCTTGTTCATTGTCACAGTTGCGGGACGCGGATATCACGTTACCATTCTGCACTTGACAACTGACAGAATTGTTCTCAGGTCGGACCTGCGACACTGCAATATAACAACAGCAAACAATGCCAAGAACTTGTGTTGGTCATCGCATTGCCAGTGAGCGCTGGCTTCCTCTGGCTCTACAAATCTGGAGACCTCAACGTGATATGCACGCGTCGCTCACACCGAATCTACCAGGTCTATGCCATTCCTCCTTCCGATTTGACTAACGGAGCCGTGCTAGGGACACTGAATCAGAGGACTCAAAGCTCACGAAGCTCACGGCTTGCATTGACTCCTGTTGCATTAGGACTCAGGCTTCGATGCACAGCAGAAGGTAACGCATGCGCGATGGTGGCTGTGATGCTTGGGCAATCAGACATTCTATTCAAGCTGTACCTTGCTGCCGTGCCTCGACTGACCTCTGTAAATAGAGTCGAGACGTATGTGGTACCTCGAGACGATCTGGCTTGCCCAAGGTTCTCATGGGCAGGTACCTACCCGACTCAGCATAAAGCGGCCTGGGCGTGCTTGTCGTCGATGCGAAGTGCACTCTTGAATAGCCACATCTCATTCTGCACCTTGAGCTCGCCGCATGATCTATTGAACCAAGATGGACAACGAAACCGGCCTCTACCGAACACCTCTCTCACAACACGATGGCATTCACCAAGCTCCGCATCACCAACAAGAAGAACCCATCCGCTCCACCTCAACTCCTCGCCCTCCAAAACAGCCCCAACCCGACCCCAAAGCCCACTTCCACCACGATGCCGAACTCCTCTACGACCTCTTCTTCCTCGCAAACCTCGCAATCTTCACCTCCATCCACACCGTAAACGACATCCCAACCCTAAAATCCTACATATCCTTCTTCTCCCTCTTGTGGCTTACCTGGTACCAAGTCTCCCTCTACGATGCCCGCTTCAGCAAAACGTCCATCATCGAAAGGATATTCAAAGCACTCCAACTTGGCGCAATGATGGGTTTCGCTGCTTGTGGTCCACAGTTCAATAATAACGACATTAAGAACGAGTACGGGGACTTAATCGGTGGAGACCCTTATCGAGGCGTGAGCCTTGTACTTATGGCTACGAGATTGATTCTTGTGTGTCAGTACTTAATGACGATTGTGTTTTTGAGGAAGGAAAAAGCTAGTAGGATTCCTCTTGCGACGCTTGCGGCGGTTTATGGGTTCGCTGCTATTGTTTATTTCGGGTTGTTCTGGAGTTTTAAGCTGGACTCGAAGGTCGTTGGGAATTATTCTTGGGTTGGGTTTTATGTTATTGGGGCTTTTGAGACGATTCTGGTCACCATGTTGAGCTCGCTTTGGCCTGTGCTTAGTCCGAAGGGTGGACAGGTGATTCAGAGGATGGGGTTGCTGACGCTTATTATTCTGGGACTAGGGGCGATCGCAATCGCTATGCAGGTCGGTACCATGAAGCATGTTCTGGAGATGCAAATTGCTGATTCGGTGGTCTAGTGCGGTCTTATCCTGAGAGCATCATCACTTACTTTTGAAGGCTCGGTTGTGGGCTCTGTCGCCGCAGCAGTCTTGATTCTCTACTGCGCGTACCTGATCTACTTTGACTGGACGAAGGAGCACTTTGTCGGCAGTGCGAAACAGCAACTCTGGCTGCTGCTTCATTTTCCACTGCATCTTCTGCTGGCGCTTGCTGTTGAAGGCGTCAGCTGGTGTATCAGTTGGCGAGCTGTCGTAGTCAAGGGCAAATGGCTCACCAATCACTTCAACAATTGGTCGACGTATGACAGCAGCAGCGGACCACAGGTACTTGAGTCATACGCGGATCAGCTGGAGAAGGTCAGCTATCAGATCATCAACGACACATTCACAACAGCTCGCAGCCCGAGTGATGCTATCATTGCTGTGGGGATGAATTACACCGTACAGGACAATATGTATCTGATCAGGAATTTATCGAACTGGGATACTGGCGTTGATACGGGCTATTATGCTATGGAAGACCTCTGGGGCAATGACTTGCTCTCCCTCTTTACGGTCGGAGGGTTTTACAAGCAGAGCATCAAACTATCAATCGATGATGTTCACCTGGACATGGCAGACCCAGATTCGGTACTTGTGAACTTCAAGGCCACCTTCATCTACACTTCCGTCTCTACTGGTCTCATCGTCATCATCTGCACATTGATGGCTGCTCTGAGCAAACAAAAGAAGAGCCCCTTGCACTGGCTACGACTCGCCGGCAGCGCGGCTATTGGCATTTTTCTTTGGTAAGGAAACGCAAGCAGGAGACGAAGATGATCTAAGCACATTGCTGACATCACGGCTAGCACCTTTGTCATGCTGGCTGCCGGCGTGCCCAATAATCCCAACGCCGTGAATCAAAAGTTCGACAAGAAGTACACTCAGTTCATTGCAAGTCCATGGATTCTTCCTATCATTGCACTGGCTCTTCTCATTGGTAAGTCGAAAAGGTTTGGCGTACGCCTACTGTTGCAGCATCTGATCGTCTGCAGTGGTCCTCCTCAACAACACAGCCCCGATCTTGCCGAGGCCAGAACAACGTGACGGGAATATTGGCCGCAGGAACAGCGGTAGCAGCAGTAGCAGTAAGGCGTCCAAACCACCCTCTGCCTCTTAGCGGAATGCCCTTGCGCGTATAAGATCCAACAGTTCCGATAATCCGTCTCAAAACTCGCATGCACGAGCTTTCACTGACGTTGATCGTTACAGGTGACAATATTGAGCGCCCAAGACAAAACGCACCACTCCATCAACCAAGCCAATTGAATGCTGACCACAGAAACGGCAAGCTGGCGACTAACGCGAGCCATACTGAAAATGAGAAGATCAATAATGCTCCCGAGCACGAGCAGCAGGTGGTCTAGTGCCGCTTCAACAGAACACCAAAGGTATTTCTGCATTGCTTTTACTAGGATCTGAGTATTTGAAGAAAGTGTGAGAAGTTTAGCTGAATTGGAGCATGTGGACGAAAGGGTCAAAGCTGTTTTTCGTCACTGGTGCTTGTCGTGGTATCTGAAGCCTGTAGGCAGCTATGAAATGTCATCTTCTAAGTACAGCTGCGCAAGCTTAGGACCCGGATAGTTCTTGATTCCATGCACAATCCACCAAAATGCAGTCAAAACCACGCAACCAACTAGAATTACCGAATTGTAGTTCATCAGACTGACAGTCACTGGCTTGGCGTATGGCCATGAGAACCAGAAGATGAAGAACAGAATGAGCGTACACGCTATTCCATTCACCATATATCCTGCGCTTCCCATCCAGAATGGTCCCTTGGGCACATTAGAACGCCTCGAGAGTATGTGCGGGAAGAATGCGAGAAAGTATGATGCGGTTGTGAGAATGATGAACGAGCCAACAAGATCTGTGAAAGCGACTTTAGATCCCAATTGAATCGCGCCGAAGCCAGTGGTTAGGATCGAACAGAAGATTGTCGCGGGGACAGGGCAGGATAAGCGCTCGTTGACTTTGGAGAAGAAGCTGGAGAATGGTGTTGCGTTGTCTCGTGCCAAGGTCCACCATAGACGACCGAGCATCAACACCGTACCCACAGTGCATATCATGATGGAGAGGAAGACGATCAGCAAAAGTCCGAAGGTGGCAGCTCGGCTGCCTGTTGCTTGTGAATATATTTCTCCGAGAGGGAACGAGCCTGTGCTGCCAATTACTGCATCTAGATCATTGATTCCATAGAAGATCGCGATGCCGAAGACGAACGCTGTGATGAAGCCGAGACCGACTTGGGCGAACACAGCTTTTGGTAAATCGACTCTGGGATTTGGCAGCTCCTCTGCCATATGTGTGACAGAGTCGGGCGTTCCGATTGCGAAAGCACCATTGAGGACGCCAGTCAAGAATGCGACTCCGTTTGGCCAACCCGTGAGGTTCTGGAAGTCACGCCATACGAATGCGTTGCTGGCATGCTGAGCAGGCATTGCCGCCACAACAATGATCGTGATAAGACCTCCGGCGAGAATCAGAAACAAGCCGACGTGTTGCAGATAAGGGATCAATTTGTTGCAGAAGATGATGAAGAAGGTGACAAGCCAAAGTATTGCCACAAAGGCAACGTACGTATGCCACGCTTCAATCACATAGTCATCGTGGAAGATGGCATACATCTGCACAAGCACATTCGCCGGGATTTGAGCAATGGCCGCAAGATCGAAGATCCAGCCGAAGAAGTTCAAGGAGCCAGCGAAGAATCCGACGACCCTTCCATATTTCGGCCCAGGGGTAACACTCGCCCAGTGGTAGACCCCTCCTGAGGATGGTATCGAGCTTGCGAGCTCTGCGATGGATGCGCCGATGAAGGCATAATATGCGCAAGCGACGATGTATTCGTAGAGAACTCCAGGTGCACCACCGTTGAGCAGAGATATTTGTAATGAACCAGCGAAGGCAATCCAGGCGTTGTCGATTGTCAGAGCCAGTCCGCATATCGAAAGAAGTCCATATTGTCGCCGTAGCTGGTCGCGATGCCCGGACGCGTTTAAGGAAATGCCAATGTCCGGTGTTGTTGAGCTTGGATCTTGTTGGGTGTGCTCCTCGCTTAACTTCTTCTCGTCAGATAAGACAGCCAGTGAAGCTTTGTCCCGGTCTGTCATTGTGGTAGAATCGGATCCTGTAAAGCGATGTGTCTGGATATCGAGATCACTAGAATGCGATGTAGTTGTTCAGAAGGAACGATCTAGGATGTAAGCAGAAGCAGCATCTGGCCCAGCGCGTGGCACTGCGTGCCCTCCATGTTCGTTACATGAGCTCGGGATCTCGCATCTCAAACCTTACCGGAGTCCATGCCTCGTCCATAAGCATCAAGCCATGGGCGTTTCGCAGCTGACATTGGTTGGCTGTCAGGAAAGCTGATAAGAGAAGGACATGCTCGCTTGTCACTAGGTCACGACATCAGAATGCCGACACTGCCAAAGCCTTCAAAGGAGTTAATGTTAGGACCTCTTTGCCATCATCAACATTCGTGTCTCGTGCTCATAGCGCCTAGGGCTGTGTGCATGTTGATGTGCTAGAGCAGCAACCATCGCCCTTGGCGTTCGGGATTATCGCGAATGTGAAGGTCACATGATTTGATCCCAATTAGAGTTTTCAGATAAGCTTGGCGAGACATGGGAGTTGCATTTTGTCAAGCGACCTGCCTATCTCGACCTCTTTCCCTACAGGTCACAGTATTATGGGTTACTTGATTGCGTAGCGGCTCAAAAGTGCATGCTGAAGTCACGCAGCATCAGATCAGTCGCTTGTTCTCACTTCGGACTGCCCTTCCACATTGCGGAACTCATCAGAGCACGCCTTGCGGCATATCTCCACTGCTGTCTGGCCATGGTTTGCGGATTGCTGTCGGGCTTTTTGCTACGCTCATGTGGTATCGTCGAGCTGGAATCTCCAATGCGAGAGGGCGACGCGATGAAGAAGATAATGGTCCAGGCGGCTCAGTGGCAACAGAGCGAAATTCGAGCCAGACCGGTATGCGTTAATGTTACGTGTGCCACGAACTTGCTCAATGACAGGATGTAATGAGGCTGAAAAATTGTGACCGTAAGAAATACAGTTGCCAGACTGGAAGAAGTCATTTGCGCCTTGCGGAAGGCGAATCGGAGTGCCATGACGGAAGGCTGATTTTCCGATCCAGAGCAACAAGAAGGCCCTTGCGCGCAAGTGTCTGGAACCCCACAGCATGGCTCTTGACGGAGTGCCATTGTTTTACGGCACCCGACCTCAGGAAAGTGTTCGGTTTTCGGGTTGGAGCGGCCCTGTCACACTTGCCAATGTCAACGACACGCCAAAAAACAACAATTGCTCTGCTCGTTTTCAAGGGCAGGTCCTTGACCACGAAGCCAGTTCTAGTAGTTGAAGTTGTGCATCACGACAGTTTTCAAGCATGCGGGCTTCGCTTCAAGTCTGGCCACGGTTGTGGAAGGTGTTCTGCCAGACGGGTGATCGATTGCGGTCCTGCAGGCAGTGCTACACCCAGCGCTACACCCAGCTGCTAGAAGGACAGTATGATCCATGGACAAATCCTCACTGCGGCTGCGATCAAATTTGTTACACTCTGGCATACTCTATTACTCGGACAGAGACCTGCTCTTATAGCCTTGCTGTGCAAACCAAGTGGTGCTGCAGGAATGGTAGATAGCTGTCAAGCCACGACTTTTCTCATGCACCAAGCGAGATGGCTCGAAGGCAGAAGAGAAAGACGAACAGGCCAATCGACGAGGCGGGAGAGCATCAAGCACAGCGTAGGGCTACAACACGTGATTATCCGAGATGGTTCGGCATGCCAGCACGCGGCTCAAAACGGAACCGAGTTGTGATCGACAAGGCTTCGGCGACCGCTCCGCTCTGACCCTATTTTAGGGAGCGCCTCCTTTTCCACAAACCACCTCCGCCGCAAAATCGCTGATGCCTCATTGGAACGTGCTCTCCTAGTCCTTCGCCAAAATCATAAGCATACGATCATGCTTCACATCATGGCTTGTACATCCAATGGTCGAGATGCCATCATTGTTCTGTCGCAGAACTGATGACCATAGATTTGGTATCAGAGCAGCCACGAGCGAGGACCTCGCGATGGCTCTGCTGTTCGCCTTCCTTGTTGTGTTTTAATTCTCAAGTGTGATGTCCTTTTCCGTGTAAGCTGACAACGCGCAGAGCTTCAAACAACGCCGTCGCCCGAAGGCGTCAACGTCCGATCCACTTTAGCAACACATCAAAATCTCACATCTTTACCCAAAATGGTCATTTGCGACTCGAGGTGGTCCTGCGTCTTACCATTTTCGGCGAGTCCAATTTGCGTTCAAGTCGACAACTACACCTCAGTGGCGCCTTAAACAACGACGCCTGCTATCATTGGTAGATTCGTCAACCACTTCACCCTGCACTCCTCCGAGGTTTGAATGAGTAGGATGTCAGTTCAAGCTATCGGTGTCTAGCTTGATCTTTTGCTGCAAGATCTCCTTTGCCGAAGACGCCTCCTATCACGAAGCCTTGTTGTAATACAAGCCTCGCGGTCATGCGCATCACTCGCGATGGCTACGCGTCTATCCGGAGCAAAGCATGCGAGTAATACGATGTAGGAGAGGTAGGTATATGAGCAACGGCCAGTCTCTTGTCCTCTTTTGCTCCGTTACTACACGCACTCTAACCAACTACCCACATTCATTCAATTGTGCTTCTAAACAACTACCAATTTTCTCGCCACATTTTAATAACAACACTCTCATCAATCAAAATGCGTGCCTCCGCTATCTTCGCCATCTTCGCCTCGGCCATCGCGGTCTCTGGTCTCGCCATCCCAGCTGACAAGGGCAGCGCTGGCGGCCTTCAATCCATCGGATCTGCTCTTGGCACGTTCGGCTCTGCTACTGGCAACCTGAACGGAAACGGCAACGGCAACAAGGGCAACGGCAGTGAGTGTTGATCGAACACGTTCCCGAAGAGAAGGAGAGACTAACACATGGTTCAGACGGCAACTCTGCTGGTGACGGTGCAGGCTCCGGTAACGGAAACGGCTCTGGCACTGGCAACTCTGCTGGCAGTGAGTGGTGACCACAGCAAATGCGCGTGTCAATACTGACATAGCTTCAGACGTCTCTGGCTCCGGCAACGGCTCCGGCTCTGGCAACGAGGCTGGAAGTAAGTGATGGGACACCCGACTGAACTTGTGACGAATGCTGACTTTTTGCCTTCCAGACGGCTCCGGCTCCGGCAACACTGTATGTCATCTATCCTCTGGCATTTGTACTCCAGCGCGATGGCTGCTTCCATCTCCATGCATTTCATGTACTGATCACAACCACAGTTCGGCAACGGCAACGGTTCCGGCTCCCTCGACGGCAACGGCATCACTGGCAACAAGGGCAACGGAAACGGCAACGCTTTCGGCTCAATCACTGGTAACAAGGGCAATGGCAGTAAGTATTCGGCATGGTTGTGGACGTATTTACACCCATACTGACATGTGACTTTCAGACGGCAACACGATCAACGTAAGTCCCGATGTCGATCCAACAATCAACATGTGAGCCCGATCAAGAACGACACTGAACAGTACACTGATATGAGAATGTAGTCTTCGTAAGAAGGTTAGTCTTGCCGTGGACCCAACGATCACAATCTCGACATAATCCAGCCCCCAGCAGCTATGCAATGCTGACGGCCGCGCTTAGTCTACATGAGGGAATGAGATAGATCACACTGTCATTGCAGCGATTTTTCCTAGAGTTGTTATCATCGAGCATTGGAAAGCATCGGAGCCGAGCGGGATCTTGGATGGTGTTTTTATATCACTACTACACAACAGTATTTTTATGGCGAGCGGATATGGTTTTCAAGCGATGCGGAAGGAGGGTCAACGGGAAAGACTCCCAGCACAGCACGCATGCATGACCTATCTAATGACAAAAGACAAAGATCTCTTTATATGTCCAGAACATCTATCGTTCTTACCTTTCTCGGATTTTGTCCATTCACACGCGCTTCACACGCTGCATTGTCCGCATAATGCATCTACTACGCATCAGCAAGGACATATGCGACCTCCTGGCAGCGGCCTCATTCATGCCTGAGAATCGCCGATGACTACACCAGCTTCCACAATCACTTTCAATCCTGTACCTTCCTCGCCGACGTGCAGCAGGTCAAGAGCATCTTATTCGTCACCTTTCACTGACCACACCGCCTGCATTTTGCTGCCGTGGGAGCATGGCGGCTGACATGGAAAATGATCACGCCTCGCGTTCGTCGGTTCAGAAGCGTGCTACAGCTGCATTTTCTGATTGGCTTAGATCCGATCGAAAAGTGATCCTCACATCCAAAGTGGTGTGCACGTCCAATAGGGACGTGGGTTGTGAGTGTCGCGTGCTTTCCATCAAGGTAGCAGAGAAGAACTCGTACTACTCTTCGTCTTTTGCTCAGTTTTCATCTTTCTACATTCCTCTACCGTTTCAACAGAGTTTCTCCTCGCTCACCGCCCTAGCAAGGAACAGATTCCCCAGCCGAACAAACCCGGATCGGATCTTTTGCCCTGCGTTTCCCCAGCCCGTACCTGCGGCTTCCCGCGTCCCAAAGTTGTCGTCATCTTCGAGGTTTTCGGAGCCAAGAGGCTGCTCTGTTTCGCATTTTCCCAGCATTCCGGAGTTTTTGCTTCTACAGGTCGTCATTCTTTAGGTTCTGGCGTTGTATGATTGTGCATCTTTAGAGGGAGCATGAGGAATCTATGAGGAACGCGTGAAGAGGATACGAAAGGCCAGCCCCTGCATAGCACAATGCGTGGGTTCACTGGACTCTGTGCCTCAGCATTACTGTCACAGACACTTGCAGCGCCTCCAGCTCAGGTGCCACTCAATGGGCATCTGATACCTGTCCACGGAGTAGAGGCAGTCCCTCTAGCAAAGAAGCGACCACTTCATGGTCGTTTTCTCCAAATAACAGGTGTGGAGAGAGCCTGGAAAGAGACTCGGACTGTACCTAACAGATCACGCAGATTTTCATCCAGATCGATTCTATGAAGTATACTCGTCAACAACAGAAGACGCAGCATGTCACCGAGGTCAGGGACCTGCAGGCATATATGGCGCAGAAACGAGCGAATGCGACAGCCCGATCGCGCTGATCAACAAGACCATGGAGTTCGTCGCGAAGGAGTTCAGAGACAAGATCGATTTCGTGATATGGACTGGTGACTCTGCCAGGCATGACAATGATGAGGAATTACCGCGGACGGCTGAGCAGGTTCTTGGCTTGAATAAATTCATGGTGCAGAAGATGGCAGAAACTTTTGGCAAGCACAATGGAGACGAGGAGGATGACGATCCGAATAATGATTATGTTGTCCCAATCGTGCCGAACTTGGGCAACAACGATATACTACCACACAACATCTTGGAGAGGGGCCCAAATCGCTGGACGAGGAACTACGCAAATGTCTGGAAACAATTCATTCCCGAGGTTCAGAGGCACTCTTTTGAGCAAGGAGGCTGGTTTTACGTCGAGGTGATCCCTAGGAAGCTAGCAGTGTTCAGCTTGAACACGTTATACTTCTTTGGAAGCAACGCTGCAGCAGACGGCTGTGCTTTGAAGAGCGAGCCAGGATACCGACAAATGGAGTGGCTTCGAATCCAGCTTCAATTCATGCGAGATCGAGGGATGAAAGCGATGCTTATTGGACACGTGCCTCCAGTACGACAAGAGGCAAAGACATCCTGGGATGAAACCTGTTGGCAGAAGTACACGCTGTGGTTGCGGCAGTACAGGGACGTGATCGTGAGCACTCACTATGGGCACTTCAATTACGATCATTTCATGTTCCAGGACTTCAAGGAGATCGACAAAGACACCAAGAAGGGCCGAATGGACTATCTTCATGCATTGAAGCCGGACGACGACTTTTCTGCCCAGGTGAAGACAGACTACTTCATCCAGCTCCGTGACGAATGGGCCGAGCTTCCCGAGCCACCAAAACTCAAGTCCAAAAGCTGGCTTGATACTCTTACCGGCAAAGGCAAGAAAGACAAGGACAAGTACAAGAAGAAGCAGAAGAAGTACTTAAAGAAGATGGGTGGAAAGTACGCTGAGCGCTTCGCCGCATCGTTCGTTAGCGCTAGCGTCGTGCCCAACCTGTTTCCGACTTTGCGCGTCTTTGATTACAACACTACCGGATTGGAGACGAACGATCTAGATGCGATCGATCTGCCGGCGCCGGCACCGTATGATGTCGATGGCGATGAAATGAAGATCGAGAAGAAAAAGAAAAAGAAGAACAAATTCACGGTGCCGGAGGCGCCCTCGAAATCAGCACCACCGGGGCCTGCTTACTCTCCTCAGACCTTGTCATTGTTGAAGTACACGCAATACTTTGCGAACCTTACCTACATCAACAACGACTTCACCAAGTCGTCTGAGGATGAACATGAAGTTGGCACCGCGGGGTGGCATGAAGGAAAGCATAAGGGCAAGAAGCCGCACGAGAAGGATCATGAGCCAAATCCCAGGAAGTTCAAATATGAAGTCCTCTACGACACGAAAGAAGACAAGGTCTACCACCTGGAAGACCTGACCATGCCAAGCCTGATCGATCTCGCCCGTAGAATTGGCGACTTCGTTCCCGAAGACACAAACGACAGCGACCAGCTTGAAGTACAAGTAGAGATATATGAGGACGAAGAGAATGAAGAGGACGATGAAGAGATAGAGGGCGATGGCAAGCATAAGAAGAAGAAGAAGCACAAGAAGCACAAAAAAGGCAAGAAGCATTCGAAGCATCGGAAGCAGAACGAGGCATGGTACACGTTTGTGAGAAGAGCATTTGTTGAGACAATGTCTCCAGATGAGATTGATGAGGAATTTGGTCAATGATTGATGTATTAGCGTTGCATAGCTGGTGATACCCAAGAATACGGAAAGATTTGTGTGGCATTGGAAGTATTGTCCGGTTCGCAAGTTAGCAGTGAGGGCACTGACGAGTCTGTCGTGAGCATTTGGAGACTGTCGCAGCCTGACAAGTCGTGCACAAGTGCATAATCAAGCAATTGTCAATCATGAAAGCCTCGGCAGCAAGTTAGCTCCGGCTCATTATCGCTTTTCCAGGTCGGTGGCGGAAGATGCTTAACTTCCGAAGTCTTACTCTAGGGATAGGCAAGTAATAGTAATTACTATTACTTTTATTACTATAGTAATATAGTAATTACTAATAGTAATTACTATTACTCTAGAATTTAGAATAGTAATATAGTAATAGTAATTAC